>JABFDZ020000090.1:1128531-1141875 GCA_019775955.2 Pollimyrus isidori | reverse complement strand
CACCTGTGGCCCCTCTCTCACATGTGCGCCTCTCCCTCTCACGTGTGCGCCTCTCTCTATCTAGTGTGCGCCTCTCTCTCACGTGTGCGCCTCTCTCTCTCTCACGTGTGCGCCTCTCTCTCTCTCACGTGTGCGCCTCTCTCGCTCACGTACGCATCTCTCTCGCTCACGTGTGGCCTCTCTCTCTGACGTGCGCGCCTCTCTCGCTCACGTACGCATCTCTCTCGCTCACGTGTGCGCCTCTCTCTCTCACGTGTGCGCCTCTCTCTCTCACGTGTGCGCCTCTCTCGCTCACGTGTGGCCCCTCTCTCACATGTGCGCCTCTCTCTCTCTCACGTGTGCGTCTCTCTCGCTCACGTGTGGCCTCTCTCACTCACATGTAGCCTCTCTTGCTCACATCTGCACCTCCTTTAACCATTTGGTTCCCCTACACTCCCCAGCTGCCGTGATGGCTGCTTTTTGCATTGCGTCCTGGCGTGCATCTCATGGGACTCTTTCCGGGGCTTTCCTCCTGCAGCCTCCACGATGGAGTTCCAACAAAGGCAGGCCGCCCATCTCCTCTGTAATTTACCACATTTTCCTCTTTGATTCTGGATTTTGCTGTAATCTGGTCCTCCTTAACCAGCATATGCTACTGTGTACTTTACTGCACTATGAAGTATTATTTGACTGCATGGTAATTCTTACTAGCACAAGGCAGCATATGTATACCAGCTCGAAAATGTTGATAGCATATAGCTACCTATTTAAATGTATCAGGTTTATTTTTTCACATATTTATGTATGTGCCCAGGGGCGTCAGAAGTCAGAAATAGGGGGGATGGGGCCATGCCACAGGACCCTGATAATATCAGTTCCTTGTGAAACTGCACCTTAAACAGTATTAGTCTTATTTTAAATGAAATCTTAATTGTTTTAAATGTCTTCTCAAATCCCATTCTATCCTGACTATTGCATGTGTGTCCATGGCAATGTTGTGATATTCATCCCCCCCCAAATGTCTAACTCCTTCCGACGCCACTGTATGTGCCATTTAATAATCATCAAGCCTCTTCTCGTGTACAATAGCCATATTCTGATGAACACATTAGTCCAGGGCCCACAGATAAGGCAGAGCAAACCTGCTTGCAACTTTACACAATCAAGTGAATCTCAGCAGATCTTTTCCTTCTGCATTTCGGGTGACTCTCTCTCAAGCCAAAACCCCAGGATCTCTGTAGATCGGTGACAGACGGTGCAACTTTCCCTCGAGGTCACACTAACTCCCAGGGAAAAAAATCAAACTGAGACTATGGGAGAAACAACAAGCGCGTCTTATAAACCCTGGAGGCAGTGAGTGTGGTTTTCTCGTATGACGTCAACTCCTCGTTCACTGCGCTGTACCCTGTCTGTATTATGAACACTGGATTTTCCTCTTTTATGTGTAAATGTATTTATTGTGAATTTCCTTTTAGAATGTCTTAATGCTTCCTTTTTAAGACGTAGAGAAAGTTGTTTTCTTTTATAGTATTACAGATTAATTTTTAAAAGGCTATATTTTCAATAAAGATTTTCTTCTTAGTT
This sequence comes from Pollimyrus isidori, assembly GCA_019775955.2. Lineage (NCBI taxonomy): Eukaryota > Metazoa > Chordata > Actinopteri > Osteoglossiformes > Mormyridae > Pollimyrus > Pollimyrus isidori. Next base: position 1,140,312 of record JABFDZ020000090.1, on the reverse strand, counting down.
ATAATGTGATTTTCTCGGACGATCGTGTCTTGACTATTCCACACGATCACTCAGGGCCACCAGAATGCCAGGACGGACAGGGGCCCCAGACAAACAGGGGCCAATTCAAACTGGAATATAATTGGATTGGTCTGGGTTTTAGGCCCAATATGATGTGGTTTCATGGGGCCCAAAATCTCTAGCGGTGTCCCTGCGGTAGCTCCTAGTCGCTGCAAGTGACATGTCTTCATTTGTTACTTAACTTGATTTCACTACATCACCTCTGTCTTTTCCTCCATCGTTCCTCATTTCTTCTGCCCCATTTTTTGTTGGGGTAATTCACACACCCTCCCCTAGTTCTGTTATAGAGTCAGCACCAAGCCAGGGGAAACCGCAGCAAAATCCCACCCTGCCCATGTTCATAGTTTCTATTGTACATTTGTTTTCACCTCACCGAGTGTTTCGCTTCATTTATTTGACCTCAGTAAGAAAAATTTAAGAAATAATGAATAAAAAAAAGGAGGGCTGTGCCCCCTCCCCCACCCCCTGCTCCACACTGGCCACAGTAATCTGGAAGTGGCCAGCTGGTTCCTCCTGGCCAACCACAGGGTGGCGCTAGAGACGCTGCGGGTCAGCCAGCTAACACTCTCACACCCAAACTGGGCCAAAGATGGGGGCGAGATAAGAGAAGAGGAAGGGTGGATTGACTGGTTAGAGGGGCAAAAAGAAACTGAGCGAGGTGTGGTTTTCAGGTATTTATTTACACAGCTAGGGTTTGTGTTATTTTGTGTGTCGACATAATGGTTTTGAGAGCAGACTGGTATGTGAGTCAGAGGTTTCTAGGCCTTAGTGAGCGCAGAAGAGCTTGGCAGAACAAATCCAATTAAGAGTGAAATGCGTTATTAATAATAAATCAAATGAAAAATGATAGCACAGATCCTTCAGCTGGAAAAGGGAAGTGGTGATATTAAAATTGTTTTAGTTTCTGGGTGGAAAACTTGCAAAATAGATCCAGAGATGGAGATAAAGTGTGAGAAACAGAAATTAAGATCTTGGTTCGCACTCTGAAGTCATGTTATTGTGCCAAAATAACCATTTCTTTTTGCCATTTCAGTGTGAGTCTCGCCCTAATTGCTCCGTGTCGAGAGCTCCCAAGATGCAATGGAACCAGGGAGAGCGATTCAGGGACAGAGCAAGGGGAGAAAAACAGAAAGTGACAGAAAGAACAAGGACAGATGGATGGCAGCAAAATAAGAGGGCTAGCAGAAGAGGAAATCCAGCGGAAATTAAAGAGGGAATGAGTTTGTGCAAAAAATAGTTGAAAGAGAGAAGACAAATGAAAGGAGAACAGAGGTGGAGAGGGGCGTGGGGTGCGCGGTGTGAGTTGTTGGTAATCAGCTCAATTAGTGATTAATAAATAGTGACTCTGGGCACCAGTTGCTCTGACCCTGCACTGACCACCAAAAGACCTCAGTCTGATGGACGTTTCGTTGGACAGACAAAACATCACTCCGCCTACGCATGACGCGGCTACTTCGCCCCCTGCTGGCTGGCCTCACTGTTGCCATCACGTGGGTTGGGGTTATTCTCTGGGCCCTTTGTCTGCCCTCACTGCTCCATCTCAGAAATAAAAAAGAATGTTAATTCTTCCCGCATGGTCGCCAGATTGAGAAAAATGCACTTCTCTCACTTGGAAGATTCAGGGAAACGAGTTGTCATTTATTCTGGACTGGATGGGAAAATGAGTGTTGGTTGGTGAGTCAAGGGCAAACAGTCAAGCCAGGATCTGCAATAAGAGTGTGTGTGTGTGTGTGTGTGTGTGTGTGTAGACTCACGGTCTGTGTGTCTGTGTCCCACCATGAATGCATACACAGTCATCTTTAACACGTTTTCCCAAAATCATGGTGGGGGGGCAGTTGCTGAAATAAAGAAATAAATTATAAATCCATCAACATTCTGAAAGCAAGTAAGAAGATGCTGCTGGGGGGATGAGAAATGGGGGTGAGACACAGGGGCGAACAGACCTGGAATGAAATCAAAATTTAAAATCACACACCCGTTAACCAAACATTACAAACATTATGCAATTATTTACTTGTCTGATGGCAAGTGATTCAACCCTGGACTGAAACCGCTAATGACACTGGCTTTGTAATTAGCATCTAATCTGTGGTGGCCAGACTGCTTTGGACCGTGGGATTCTTAAGAACACTCACTTAAAACCCATCACAAATTCCAAAAGAAGGGTAAAAATCTGGCCACATTCTAAATACACAAAATACAACTTGCAAAACACACTTTAAAGTGCATTTTTAGCTATAGCCGTCTACAGTTCCTGCCAGAAATACCGCATGGCATGCATTTAAATAATAAAAAAAAACACATGTAAGACTTAAAAGACAAAGATACCGTTACCATACCTGAACTCATTTGTGATGCCAGATCACCAGCTATTTCTCAGACACTGTGGTTGGCAGCAGTAGCTGGGGTAATGCCCCAACAACACTTAGAATAATATTGCTGAAACCACATTTCTTTCACTTCTTACATTCTCTCCTTTGTAATCACAGTATTGCTGTAGAAGGACAACAGGTGGCAGCAAACTGAATCTTCCTACAAAATTTTAAAATGGTTTCTTTGAAGACTGTCAAAAATTATCTGTGATTTTTTGGGGGAAAACATAGCCTGTCCCAGTCCAAAGCGCTCCGGGCCCCGTGGTTCACATTGTCCTATAAGTGTGAGCATGTTTTTTTCCCTCAGGGGAAATTTCTACAGACTACAAAGGGCAAGGCCTGATCTTCTCTGCTAGGAGCAGGTTAGGCGAAGACAAGGATACGTTTTCATTCAAAACATGAAAGCTGAGCTTGGACATTTAGATCAAACTTGTACTTAGTACTTTGTAGGAAATGTGATGGCTGTAAACAATACATTTGGAAAGTATGCCATATTGTTTTTCACAATAATTTAATAATATCACAGAAGGAAAGAAATAAGGACATATGTGGTAAGTGAAGTGTTAAACGTGATATGGTCAGCTCACTTTGACCAATGGTTAGCTCACTTTGACCAATGGTCAGCTCACTTTGACCAATGGTTAGCTCACTTTGACCAATGGTTAGCTCACTTTGACCAATGGTTAGCTCACTTTGACCAAAAAACGTCGCCAAACAACTACGCACTAGCATCACTGACCTACATTGACCTGTTCTTAACAACGATACACTATGTACAGACAAATTGAAAAAGTAGGATTTATCTGATGGTCTGTGATGAAAAGATAATAGCATAACTGTGGTGATTTCGGTGGCTCTGCTTTGACACTTTGCCTCTTCTTGTGAGGAAATGGCTGCCAACTACTGAGGTTTTACTCATGGGCAAGGGAATGACGTACTGCGGCGAGCCCTCCTGTAATGTCCTGCAAACTCTTGCCATTCCCAGCCCTTGAAACCAATATAATGCAGACATTAGCAGTAATGAGTTCAGGAAGTCTAGGAACCCAAACTATTTGGTTCCATTTATGATGCAACATTTTACCTTAATTTACCATAAAATTAAATTATAAACCGAGAACTAACTAAATACAAAAGGCGCGCAATATAGAAAAAGTAAGTATAAAGAGGAAATGCACAAACCAAAACACATTAATGTCACAATGCCATTCCGTTTTTTTTACAGGGATTTATTATATGAGCCACATTCATTATTTTCTGCAGAGGACAGAGCAGTCGGAGGAATATTAGGTCAAACGGTGACAAATGAGGTAGGTAAACTGACGCGACACAGATCGGAGAACAACAACGGCAGTCAAGCTGGGAAGTTGGGTGAGTATATTGTTTCATTAAAAATAAAACATGGACTCATTGTGGTCCTTTCTGACCATTTCCAATTACTGACTTGGGTTACTCGCAAATTCTGCATAGTTCTAATTCCAAACAACCATCCTTAGGTACAGCACGTCTCGTCTTAATTACATGTGTTCTGCCAGTACAAGAAACTGCTCGGCAGAAAAGCTGTGTACTAATTCCATATTTCCATACTGCATACTAATTCCATACTTCCATACTGTAAACTAATTCCATTTATCCATAATTCTAGGCCCAGTGTTGATTTAAGATTAGAAATCATAAAAATGTCTCAAACAAGTCTACCAAACAATCTCCCAAAACAGGGGAGGAACTTGTCAGCCGCTTGGCTTTTAATTGCCGGTTGTGTTTTACAGAAAGACTGGGCTGGGGCTTTGGGTCTGACACATGGGGAGAGGAATGCTATGTGATGCAGTTTGTGGGCAGATCGGTTTGTAGGAGCACGTGTGGAGGCCACCGTCTCGCACACACATACACGCAGAGCCCAGCGGTCAGAATCGGAGCACAAGGCAAGCGCAGGCACACAAACAGGTGACAGGAAGCACCAAGTAACATGCCAAATCATTTTGCTCCCCATTATGCAAAGGTGCCAAGCCAGACCACCCAAGAATATAGACCTGCAAATATGGAGTGTGTGAATTAAAAGTGTGGTCACCTTTGCCATCAGGGTGCTCCTGAATGCTCCTCAGAAGTGCAGACTGCCAAACCCTGTCAGAAACACATTCCATTGTCCCACCTCTTCCCCCTGCTCAGCGACACTGAAGACGGCCAACCACACGAGCCACTAACTCCACCAGCCAGCCGGCGCTCCGGATGGGACTGCTTATGTCTGCCGCCTCAACACCCAGCGCCGTAATCGCTTCCAGAACAGAAGTTCCCCAGCGCCTTCAGTGGCCTATGCTCAACCCTAAGTTCTCATGTAGAGCTTTCAGCACAACACATCTCTTAGCCCCCCTGCACTGAGCGAGTGCTGCTTTATGGTTGCAGCAGAAGTAATTTTAGGGACTCTGAGGGCTCTCCAGCTCACCCTGCACACAGTAACGCAGATTTGTCAGGAAAATGTACCACACTGTCAGAAAAAAGGGTGCAGCTTTCGTACAGATTTGTTCCCCAGGGTACAAACAACATTGATATACCCCCCTATGATACAAAAAATTTTCCTCAAGAGTCCACTTCTATGTCTTAAAAGGTACCTACAGCTAGTACAGTTGGTGAATCCCATATGGCACAACCCTAGTGACAAGTAATTGTACCCTCAAATGGTACAAATATGCTATTGCCTGCCTTGCCTGTCCAGCCCCTATGCCTTGCAGTTTGCATTCGCAATACGAAGAATACTGTATCCATGTTTAAACTTGCACGTCACAATTCACAATCCAGACATTCGATAATGCATATTGAAAAAGACTCAGGTACAATTACCGAATATCTGCTGACACCTAGTGGAGATTTGTATTATTAAACCAAGCAAATAAAAACAGAGACAGGCATCCAACAACAAAAAAAAACAGATAAAACAATTGGATTAGTAGCCTATATTTAAACAGGATTCATATTTTAAATGTACCAACTTAGAGGTATATATAGTATACAAGGTCATTAGTTTGTGCAATAATGATTAGTATTTGCGTTATGTTTGTACCAAAAAAGCGAAGGACCAATATGAACAATAGGCGCACTTTTGATCGTTGCATCAAGTAGTAACTTTCAACGGTAAATTCTTGTATAAAGCTGGAACAACACCAGTTGATTGATATACCTCGTTCAGATCAATTCAGTGGAAGAACATTGCAGGAAAAAAAGCACACAAGTAGGCCTAAATAATTTTGCATTAGTTGGCTATGCTCATTTTATTTAAATGGCCCAATGTTAATTATCGTAACACATTGATTTGTAATTTATTGTTCTAATTTGTGATTTTATTTTATTATATATTTTTTGTTATTTATACATTTATACGTTTTAAGCATTTATAGTTATTTCTGTCTGTAATGTTTAATCTTGACGTAGAGGCAATGCCTTTATCTTGTATTTCCATCCTAAAAACATGTACATTTTACCATATATTTATATGTATTTATGTAGGCTATTTTTACCTTTTACTTGGGGAAGATGCGTCACTCAATCCCTCGATAGCGCGCAGGCTAAGGGCACCCCCTGACGGTGGATTGGGAACTGCAGTCGGGAGGGGCTTGTGGGACGCTGGCGGAATGTCCGGGCGGGACTCCGGGATCCAGGTGTGGGGAGCGCTCATGTGGCGGCTGCCCCGTTATCTTCGTGCTATAATAACACATCAGCTTTAACCTCTGTCGCCTGCTTTGGCCACATCAGTTTCACCTGGAGCTTCGCATGCGCCTCGCTGGGCCATTATTTGGCTCAGCTAATACTCAAAATATTCCTAGAAAAGCTTGCTTAACTTCCTGAAAGTTTTTTTTTTCCTGAATATATCTATACATAAAAATGAAAATGAAGACTGGGGTTTTCCTAGTTTGGCTGGTTGCTGCAGCATTAGTCGCAGCAGAAGACTCGGGGCAGGAGCAAAATGCAATTGAGGAGCTTATGGTGGACACCTTGGTAAGCAATCCCAAGTTTTCTTTTTGTTTTAAGTTTAAAGCCGTTGGCCGAAAAGACCGGGCAGCACTGTACACGTAAGCCCTTTACAAACGTGGGTTACAGACGAAACGCACAGTAACCACCCACAAGGGAAAAACGTGTTAAAAAGCTTATATTTTAAACCATATATTTTTGAAAAATGAGTCTTTCTATCTTAACTTCCAAGCATAAACAGAATATCCATAAGGTTTTTTTCGACCGAATAAATTGTTGAAATGTTTAATTCCCTGTGATTTAAATGTTTTAAAGGTGATGCCAGAAAGCTGTGACAGAGTGTCGGAGATGGGGGACACGCTGCAGATCCATTACACCGTGAGACAAATCTGCCCGAAGATGAAACACAGCTTGGCTCTTACTGTCCCTCACCCCTTGTCTGTCTGCGGAGCCGTCGCCCATACGCGACGATTCGTGTCATCTGTCGCTAACTTGCACCATTCATTTAGACCAGGGGAAATCGTCAAAATCACACAAATGTAATATTGGTTGGAAGCATTTAAAGCCTTTATGACACATTTGTAATTCGATTGTATGGAAGGAGATCGGAGTCTGTGTGTCACTCGGCTCCTGCGAAAGGCATGTCCGCTCCGATACGCGCAGCTTCACCTTTTCAGCGTAGTGCTGCAAAAAATAACGGGCAGCGCTTACAGTTCCTGCAGATGTTTTCTCCTATTGCCAGACTTTTTCAGAATAACAGCTTTGGAAATATAAGGATCATGGGTTTAAAACCCGTTGAGCTGAAAAAGACACATCCACTTTGCTTGGTTTGTCGGAGGCGGATCAACACGTCAGCATTCGCAGTGTGCGGGCGACCTTTCACACGCAATGTCCCGCTCTTCGGCATATACGGCACACATTCAGGATAAATTCGTGTATATCCCCCGCTATTAGTAGCCGAAATTAATCGTCATTATATAGAGCACATCTTTTATCCATTTGAAGTTGAGACAGTTATGATATTGGTCTAGTGGTGTGTGCAGTGAATAGCTCTCATGCCTGCTCGGTGTTTGACTGTCACCTCCAGGGCAGGCTGCTCGATGGAAAGGTGATAGATTCCTCTCTGTCCCGGGACCCGTTGCTTGTGGAATTGGGGAAAAGGACGGTTATTGCAGGTACATGAACTGTGCTAATCTCACAAAGTTGTTTTCTGCTTGATTCACGTCACTAACGCGACTGTTAAACCCATTTAAGTGCAGATTTTACATTTCATCCCCTCAGGTCTCGAGCAGAGTCTTATCGGTGTTTGTGTTGGGTGAGTTCTGATTTAACCGTAACTCGTACGATGCTTCAGTGGGTAGTTCTGTTGGGTCAGACCTCTACGTTTTGGGATATGAGTCCCACCAATGTGGAAGTTGTTTTTTGCTGCTGTGCAGGTTTCTCCTGGCTACTCTAGTTAACTCCTGCAGTCTAGAGTCATAAATTTGGGTGAATTAGTATCTCTAAATTACATAGTGTGTCACTGTGTGTGTCCTCAGTGATAGACTGGCATCCTGCTTAGGATTTTCACCAGACTTGTGTACAGAGTTAAAGGAAAGAAATAACCAACTTCTTTTGAATATGTATTATTTATTTCAGTTTTTTTCTCCCTAAGACAAAAAATCAAGGCCACAATACCAGCTCATCTTGCCTATGGAAAGCGTGGCTATCCTCCAACCATCCCAGGTAATGTTGGGCTTGTTGTTATGCTGCATATTGGACAGTAGGGGGCAGTAGCGATCAAGGACACGGCCTAATGCATGCCTCAGTTTAAACTGGACGCATATAACACAAGAATGATAACAGCTATTGATGTCCCTATATGCACACTTCCTATTAAGAAAAAACGGAGTCTGAGCAGCTGTGCCTTTGCCACAGGTGACGCGGCGCTGGAATTCGAGGTGGAGGTGGTGTCTCTGAGCCGGCAGACACCCTGGCAGAAGCTGGTGAATGATGTGTTCCCGCTGGTGTGCCTGGCGCTGGTGCCCTCGCTGCTGGGCCTGGTGGGGCTCTACCTCTACAAAAAGGCCAGCGCCCAGCAATCCGGCAAGAAGAAAGTGAAGGACAAGAAGGGCAAGCAGAAGAAGAAATAAAGTGCTTTCCAAAGAGCAGAAGACTGGCGTCTGTCATTGAGGAGCTTGGAACCCGTGTGTTTGCTGATGGCTCGTGGTTTTGGATGGATGTGGGGCTGTGTGCTGTAAGGGCTGCTGTGTGCTGTAAGGGCTGCTGTGTGCTGTAAGGGCTGCTGTGTGCTGTAAGGGCTGCTGTGTGCTATAAGGTGTGCTGTGTGCTGTAAGGGCTGCTGTGTGCTATAAGGTGTGCTGTGTGCTGTAAGGGCTGCTGTGTGCTATACTGTAAGGTGTGCTGTAAGGGCTGCTGGGTGCTGTAAGGGCTGCTGGGTGCTGTAAGGGCTGCTGGGTGCTGTAAGGGCTGGTGGGTGCTGTAAGGGCTGATGTGTGCTGTAAGGGCTGCTATGTGCTATAAGGTGTGCTGTAAGGGCTGCTGTGTGCTATAAGGTGTGCTGTGTCCTGTAAGGGCTGCTGTGTTATTTATGTATGAGCTGTAATATACTGCTTTTGTGCCCAGCTGTTGTCATGCTGTAAAATGTGAGTGGGCCCTTTATTCCTCTGGTGGCTGTGCAGATGAGATCCTGGCAGCCGAACCACGCCCCCCTGGGGTTCACAGCGCGTGCTTCATGGCGTGAGCAGCCTCGACGACGGTGTGCCGCTTCCCTCGGCCGTCACCCAGGACGGCAAGTGCCGGCTGGCGGACCGCCAGGAGGGGGCGCTGTTGGAGATGGAGCTCGCCGTCGATGGAGATGCCGTCTAGATACTGGCGCAGGAGCAGCCGTAGACGTCGGTTCTCCTGGCTCAGCTCAGCCCGCTCGCGCTCCAAGCACAGGCGCTCCAGCTGGGCCTTGCTGCAGCGCTGCCAGAAGTGTTCCAAGGCCGAATGATCCTGCACGGCCTGGGCCACAGGAGGGTGTGGGGGGCAACCATGGAGGAAAAGATAATGTCGTAACCAATGGGTCAGTGCTGGCACGGCATCCAAGTACCTATCACTGACTGTGAGACTGGCACTGAAGTATTTTATTGTTAGATTAGGCCTAAGTAAGTGTGTATTAAAAAATACACTTTGGGCAGTCGTACGCCCGGAAGCTGAGAGCTACCTGGTACACACACTGCATGCCATGCAGTAGTATACAGCAGTACGACCATCCCAGCCTCACACGCAACTGCCAGTCACATTCTCACCTACAAACATGATTGTCCTATTTCCCGGCACGAGTACATTTTGACTTGCAACCTAGAGTCCGGTCATAAGTCAGGGTCTGCATTAGATACGTGAGGGAGGTGGATGAGGTCTGGAACTGAAGGTTTGATTCCCCGCCTCTGTGTGTAGAGAGCTTCTTTGTCCCCGTGGGGTGTGTGGCCTGCCTCTTACTGAAGCTCCCCTCGATACAGCTAAATCAGCACAACCCGCAGAGCCCAAACCGCCTTTGAAATCTAAGATGCTACTCCTGACCAGCTTTCGCAGACAAAACGGTTCCTATTGTATCTGTTTCTTTGAACACACAGGAGCTACAAACAAGGTCCCGCTTCTTGGTAAAATGGGTGAGATCTAAATCAAAGCGGCAAAGGGCCGATGCTGCATCACCTTGGCGAGCTCCTCTGTGGGCTCCTCCACGCTGCCACCTCCCCCCAGGCTCTCCTCAGCGCTCAGGGAGCAGCTGTAGAAAGGCAGCACCTTCTCCTGCTCCGTCTCCAGCTTGCGGCACATCTCTGAGAGACGCAGTAGCTTCTGCCCCTGACGCAGAAACACACTGTGTCCATCCCACTCCCACGATTTTGAAACAGATCTGCAACTTAACAGAACTATTTACAGCAGCGTTTCTTGGCCCGGCCCTCAGGGTCTCCCATGCAGCCCACATTTTGGTTGACTATCAGGTCCCAACAGAACCGTACCGGGTATATGCCATTATTAATTGGATGAATTAAAAAATGTGGACCGACTTGGGGTCCCTGAGGACTGGATTGGGAAACCCTGCATTACAGTAATTGGAGTAATGATCCTCCTCTCATCCAGATTATATGAGTTAGGACAAATTAAATTAAAACCAACTCATTTTTAAATATCACCTTTCCTAACATTGATGTCTCAAGGCTCTTAAAAACGTAACTACATTTACAGTCATTTATTGAACACTTTTATCCAGAGTGACTTGCAGTAGTGGAAAGGCTCACGTGCTCCCTGTGATCTGAACCCATGACCTTTGTGTTGTTAATGCAATGACCCATTAATTGATCTAAGACTGTGCAGCAGATTTTCTCTCATTAATGTAACATCAGACAAACAAGGACGGCGGCACCTTCTCTATGACGCCCCGTAAGGTCTTAGCCGCAGCATTGCTGCGCACGGTGAGGTCAGCGAGTCGTTGCCGCTCCGCAGCACGGGTGCAGCCCAGCTGGGTCATTAGCTGCTGGGCCTGCAGGAGGACGTCTGTCTTGGCTGCTCGCAGGTCCTGCGCCATCACTGTGCTTTCCCCCTGTCTGGAGCTCAGCTGCGCCCGCAATTTAGCGATTTTGGTCTAGAGGGTCAGAGCAGCATTAGGCACACTGTCAGGCAGGCCTGAAACTGCACATCATCAGGGACCAAGATGGCTGATCTATGCCAGGGGTTCGCAAATGTCTAAACTGAAGCTGAAGGCAACACTGGGATAATTTGACCACGACAGCCACAGCACCCCAATGCATCCCCACCATGGACCTGTATCTTGCGCAGTTTCTTCATCTGCTCCTCGATTTCCTGGGCACTCTGCTGGTCGCTGGCCTGCAGTGCATTGCATGCGACCTGCTGGTTCTCCGTGGCCTTTAAATATCTATGGTGTTCCTGCTCAAGCTCCTCCATCCGCTTCTGCACGGTGCCTTTATGCTGATCCTGGATCATCTGCATCTCCTCTGCATTCTAGGGTAAGTTTAATTATGTGGCTTCAGTCACTGAATGTTCGAAACCACGTTAACACTGGAAGCGCTGACCTACGGCCGTCGATACACATGCTCCTCACTCCCCTCATCCTTCTGGGTGTACCTGGTTACGGACATCATCACGGGTGCTGTAGAAGTCATCCTGGGCTTCTCGGTACACTTTGCGGTAGTGATCATCCATGGCAAAGCTAACATCCTGAAGATATGTGGACTCTGCCTGGTGCTGAGATGTGAGCAGCACCCTACAAAACATAGCCCAGGGATGTTCAGTGATTCTCCACCACAGACCAGGGGGGTGTTCCTCAAAGCAGGATTTCTTGCTTATCTGGATAATTTGTTGGATTTAAGGTAGTCTGGATTAAATTGCT
>JABFDZ020000090.1:1115969-1128378 GCA_019775955.2 Pollimyrus isidori | reverse complement strand
TACATGTAGCTTAGACTACCTTAAATCCAACAAGTTATCCAGCTAAGCAAGAAATCCTGCTTTGAGGAACACCCCGCTAACGTTTTTGTTTCTATCTCATTTTTTCCAGGCTACTGGCTGTTCATTGAACCCTATCTGTTGCTTGAGATTCCTTTTATTTACATATTTTTAATATAACGTTTTTGGAAATGTGCATGAAAAAAACATGAAAACATATTTATCCAAAGTGTTGGATTATTACAGTGACAAATGAATTTAAAATAGAATTGTTTGAATACTGTTATATACCCTGAAAAAAACTGGGTACTAATTAGATAGAACAATGTGATCAGGGGGTTAGGAACCAAAGGAGACATGTACCGCCCCCCAATAAACAAACCTTAATATGTAGATTATTAAGTTGTGTGTCCCGTCCCACCTCCCCCCCAATATGAAACTACCTCCTACACCATTGATTTTGATCATTTGACGGAATCTAATAAGTCTTTCAATTAAGTGGCAGGTTGGACAAAAACAGCAAATTTCACAGTGTTTCGCCGGGGTCAGGGCTAAGAACGACTGTTCATGGTACCAAGGTGCTTATGCACATAAACAGCGGGAATGTTTAGTAATATGATTAGTGATGTGATCGGGTCATGTGCCAGAGCGTTCCTCAGTAAGCCCTACTGCCCATGCAGAGCAAAGAACAGGGCAACACCTCTCTGTACTAAACTCCTGGCTGAGCTCCTCAAGCTCCTTGGCCCAGGTCTGTTGCAGCGACTCCAGCCTGGACTTGTGCAGATCCAGAAGCCGGTCCACAAACTGCAGGTGAGAGCTCACTGCCAAGGACGACTGCTGCTCCGCCTCCATCAGGTCGCTCACCAGGGACTGCGTGACACGTAGGGAGCCTATCAGCACGGGCACAGCACCTGAGTGCATGCGCAGGCGGGAGGCGACCGGCTCAGGGGACCGTCTCCCTCACCTTGACGGTGCTGTCCTTGTGATCCAGGATCCTCTCGAAGGTCTGGCTGAGCACGGCCACATCGCGGTGCAGCTCCTCCACACGGGCTTTCCTCAGCACCGCCCTCCACTGCTGGGTCAGCTTGAGCCGGTTCACTGTGCTGTTCCTCTCCTCCTTCTGCAGCTTGTCCTGAGGGGTGACATGTAGTAGTCCAGCAACCCACAGAAGCACATTTTATGGGACAAACTCCTTTAAAAAAAATGTAATAAAAAAATATTAGGAAAAGAGGTACAGAAAATGGATAGAAGGATGGATGGATTTATTAATCTCATACACCTGATGTATGTCTGATCCTCCCTGTATTAGACTTGTGCATCAGTAATAAGGCTGCCCACCTTAAGGAAATGGCCCAGCATGTCCTCCTTCCTTTTTGCCATGTCCTCCTCGGCCAAAGCTCTCTGCTGCATGAATAGGATCTTTTCTTCCTCCGTCATTGCTGCCTTCTTCCCCTTGGTTACCCTTTTTGCTCCTTTCGACATGGCTCCACTGTCCACAACTTCTCCTTCCTTTTTAATGGATACTTTCGGGTTCCTAAAACAGACTGTTAGGTAGTTTATGGAGATCTATCTCTACAAAAATAGTGTTTTATTTTTAACTAATACTATTACAGCCACATTTGTAAACATATTCCACGTTTCATAAACGCCTACTTCTTTCTTACAAGATAGTATTAACTTATTAACTTATAGGCCCATCTCAAAATTTCTTCAGGAATTTTCTTCGTTTCTAGTTAACTTATACTCTCAAATCCAACCAAAGAGTCACGGCAGTAACAAAATGTTCAATAAATCAGAATTCACTCAGCATTTAGGTGGATTTCTAACTGCTTACCGTAAAACCAGGCAGTAGCTTGCTTCTGTTTACATCGCATCTCTTAGCAACGAGCATCATGGTTAAAGGAAACCTTTCTTACTAGTGTAGAGGCTAATTCCCGATTATATGAGTGACGAGTGCAACCAAACTCAATTTAAATACCCGTTTTGTAGACTTTAGAATTTATATACAACGCCGCTCTAGATAATTTTAAAAACCGTATGTATACAATTAAATAAATAAACAAAAATTAGTATTATTAGGTGACAGTAATTTCCAGACCATACATGAACCTGGAGTTCTGGATGTAATTTAGCAAAAATTCATGCACTTTTATATGAAACCTGAAATAAATCTGTTAGACCTACTTCGGATTTCATTAATTTAAAAGTGAATTCTACGGTAAAAGGTTGCCCGCAGTGTACTGTGGGGTAGCAAAAGGTTGTAGTAATCCATCCGCGATAAAATAGTCCTTCTACATCTTGTTTTAAGCGAAATATATTTTTGAGAACAGAGAAAATCCACACCGAAGTCATATAAATATATCTGGCAGTTTTATTAATTAAGATGATTGTATTCTCTTCACTATTTAAGACCAGATTTCGTCGGCGGAAGAATAGCAGCATAAAAACGTCGGTACTGCGGTTTACGGCCCTCTTTCCAGCCTCCTGTTCAAGATGGTGAGTGTAAGGCAGTCTTGTACAGGAGTGTCGAAAGTGGTCTCATGTCGTTGATCAGACATCTACGTTACTTTCCATTTATCATCTTTAGCAAAATAAAACCTAATAACACCTATTCATGAGGTTTCCAGTACTTCGGGGTGACGTAATGTTAATTCTAAGATAGCACGCATGTGGGGCGAGTTCGTTTGGCCTCAGCGGGATAACTCACGTTAGCTTCAGTAATTACTGTGGCTCATGCTAATCAGACTGTAAATGTGACAGTATGCTTGATATGTAAGTGAACATCGCGCTTTGTGACTTATGTGTGTAAAGCCCGTCCACTGCGTGCGATGCTAACGCCAGCGGGCCGCCGCCTGGGCCGCGTTTGTTTCCTCAGACCAAGAAGAGAAGGAACAACGGACGCGCTAAGAAGGGCCGCGGCCACGTCCAGCCCATCCGCTGCACCAACTGCGCCCGCTGTGTCCCGAAGGACAAGGCCATCAAGAAGTTCGTTATCCGGAACATCGTGGAGGCTGCGGCCGTCAGAGATATCTCCGAGGCCAGTGTCTTTGACTGTAAGTGCGGGGGGTTGCGACTGTGCGGCTAGTTGAGATTAAAGTTTCAATTAACCATTTTTGAGATTATGATTTTGCTGTGGGGTATACATTATTAAGTTAAGATGACTAATTAAGCAGTATCAATGTAGGACGAAGGCGAAATGAAATTACCTGATGGGATCAGCATTTTGGGTGGTGGATGGATTAAGCTTGCAGATACTTGTCCTATGAGCATAAGGTTGCAGGTTCCGTCCCCAAAAAATGGAGAGTTGGCTGTATGCAGATCCTCCTATCCTTTGTGATCTTTGGAACCTGATTGTTTTATAACACAGTTTCTTCCATCTCTGCTCCCACACAGCCTATGTTTTGCCGAAGTTGTATGTGAAGCTGCACTATTGTGTAAGCTGTGCCATTCACAGCAAGGTGGTGAGGAACCGCTCCCGAGAAGCTCGGAAGGACCGCACCCCACCTCCGCGCTTCAGGCCCACTGTAAGTTTGACTGGCCCTTCTGTGCATGTTCACTTGAAATGCCCTTGTGCCCATCGGGATGTACATTTTAAACTATTTTGATGAAAATGAAAGGCACGCTGTTTTCGTAGACAATATTTACAAGTGTTAAAATGACTCTTTCTAGAATGAGTGGTTCTGCAGTTAAATATATGACCACTCATCCTCGTGAATTATATAACTTTATTTCGTTAATGTGAGGGAAACTGACTTCTTGTCTGTCCTTACGCAGGGTGTCGCACCAAGAGCTCCTCCAAAGCCAATGTGATGCTGATTTTTTTTTTTTTTTTTTTCTGAAGATTCTGTGCATACATACTGGAAACCTTCAGAATAAATGACACGTAGACCTTGAAGCTGCTTGTTCTGGCCAAATTATTGGGAGTGTTTTATACTGTTGGTAAAGTTTGTTAAAGTTGTTGTCTGAGTGTGGCATCTGGGGTGTGTATAAGATTTGTTATTTTATTTTAGGACAAAAGAACCAAACTTCCCATTTTGTAGTGCTCATCTTGAAATGGCACTAATGGAGCTGACAAGTGTCTGCCTGTGCCAACTTAATCCACATATGATGGAGTTGCTGATTCTTTGGTTTGATTACAGTTTGATTAATTTGATTACTAATGTCTGGCTAAGAGAAGATGTGTAGCAGCCAGTAATGTCTGCCAATAACATTATTTTTCCAGTCTTAATGTAATTTTTGAATCAAAAACATTACTTTTTATGCATAATGTAATAAGTTATAGCAGCCAATAATGGTATATCTACCATTGATATATTAAAAACATTGGCAATTATTTCACTATAGCTTAGGGAACCTGACTAAACAAAAAATTTTGAACTAGTTAGAAATATCAATCACATTTATGACTTGCATGAATAACACATTGATACAGAGCTTTGCTGTCGTTTAAAGTTAGATCATGCATTTTCAGCAATTGCTCTTTCAAAACCACTGATGAGCCTCGACCATTGGTTACTGAGGCACTAGTAGGAAGGGGGGCAACAAGTGCAATGAACACATTTGAATAAGAGGAAAAGTAAAGCTGATTTATATTTATTTGGAATAGACTTTCTGCCATACAGTACAAAACTTACAGTAGTTTCTTGTTACACAAATATATCTAATTACAGTATAGTACATATACAAAGGCTCTGCAGTAGTTTTTTATACTTTAAATGTATTTAAAGCAATTCATACCAGTCACAGAAAGGAATTCATTAATGATGATAAAACATAACACAATATACTTTGCAATACAGAATGAGAAATCTGGGAGAAAACAAACCACAAAATGGTAGAGGATATATTGCACTTTGGAATTGTATACATCTGTAACAAAATATCTTCTGTACATGGTATTCTGAAAAGGAGAATATGGAGTCGACCATTTTAAAGACCTACACTGCAAATCCAAAGTAAAGAAAAAGGTGATCATTGTGCAACAAAATGTTCGCACATGCAACAAAGCAACATAAAACCCTTACTTTATGTGTCCCATGTCAAACACACAGAGTTTACATTGCTAACCAAACGTGACCTTCTCCAAAGCTGATTTGCCATATTTTTCCTGTGGAGATTTACAGGGCTGAGATGGCTGAGATGCTGGAGGCCCAGTGGGGAGAGTTAGCATTCAGAATTTGTCTTCATCTATTTTGCCTAAAGTCCAGAACCTGCATCACTACATAGTAGAGAGAGCCTATGAGACTGGATCTGCTTGCATAAAATACCACGAATCTCACAGCTAAGATCTAACCTCCCCCCACCCAGGTGGGATAGTGCGATTTGTTCAGCCATCTTA
The DNA here is from genome assembly GCA_019775955.2 of Pollimyrus isidori. Classification (NCBI taxonomy): domain Eukaryota; kingdom Metazoa; phylum Chordata; class Actinopteri; order Osteoglossiformes; family Mormyridae; genus Pollimyrus; species Pollimyrus isidori. The sequence goes on along the minus strand of JABFDZ020000090.1, from coordinate 1,123,043 downwards.
TAAGAAAATCCCTAGAATTGTTTGTAAATATTTAACACTTGGCTTTAACAATTTTTATTGGTACCTGATCAAAGTAGGTTAGCCATAAAATCAATCGAGACTATTAACTCATTCTTGTTACAGCGTAACAGTGTTACATTTTACACTGGCCTAACTGCTTTCACGATGTTGCACACAAATAGCCAAGAAGCTTGTGAGAAGGAACGTGGAGTGACTTGGATCTCATCTGATCCAAACGTGTCACGTGTTGTGTGCAAACATGCTTTTATACTCCACTAATTTTTTTAAACTAACGCGTAAATCAAAGGGTAAATCAGAGAATCATTAGCCCTTGTTCCAAGAGGAAAACTGAACAAAGGTGATCATGCCTCTGTGATAAAACGTTTTATCTATGGGGAAAAATAACTAATTTAATGGCCAATGGTTAAATTTGAAGTTTTAGAAGGTGTCTTATTTAAGTAGTCAGTCTAAATTAGTATCAATCATATTTGTTGAGTCAGATGCACCAATCAACCCATCTGCAGCAACCACAGTAACCTTGTTTTGATGCCTGAAGATGACATCAATCCACTCCTGTCTTTGTCTTCCAGGCTCACTCATACGTCAAAACTCATACTTTCATCCAAGCCACAGAAAATTCTCACAACTCGGGTTTACGAGATACAGATTTCCGTTGAGGTAGAAGCAAGAAACCTATTTCAGGAGAGAGGGGTTAGTGCGACTCACTGCGGCACAATTGTTCTGATAGCAAACTCCAGTCTTTGGCAGTTTGTGCATTAACTATACGTGCCATTTGGTTTAGCCAAGTACAGTCTTTCTGCTATCCAGCTTTATCAGAACTGAGCATATTTACAGGCACATGTTTAAAAAGAATGCAGAATGACTGCTAAACCATCAGGAAATATTCATAAAAGCCACAGGTAGCACACAGGGAGACTCCATGCACATTGACCAGCCTGCGATTTGGAGCAGTAGTTTAGCTGGAACAGGGACTCAAACAAGAACACTTGTGCTAATCTCTGTTAGCTCTGTGCAATCTAGAGAATTTTTGAACCAGTGTTCTTTAAAAATTTACCAGTTAATCAGTCTAATTGGGTCACTCTCCCAAACCAACTATTAACCTGTCTGTAATGACTTGACTTGAATAAATAAGTATAAATTGACAATATTTTAACAGCAAAACATACTGGCTGTTATGTTTAAGGGGTGAAAATTTGTAACTTGAACCAATCTCAACAATCATCATGTTAAAGCAGGACTATTTTGGGAATATTCTTGATATCACACTGTGTGATGTACTCTTCATACATTTACTCTACCTTAGAACTACCTTAAAAATTAAAGGTTCAAAACATGCTACAGTACTGAAATAAATTAAAATTAATTACAAAATTAAAAAGTGTATTTTCTAGGCCTGTTTGTGGATTTCTATTTACAAATCTGCTAATTTAAAAGCTCCATAAATATTTTATTTGAACACTTTACAGTTACAGAAATGAGATTGTTTGACACAGTCTCAAAATGCATTAGAAGTTTACTCAACAGCAGTTAAAATACTAATCATATCTACACTGAATTTTCAAACCATATTCTGAAGAACACAAAAGAAAAAAAACGGGTGTGAATTTGGTGAGACTGACCCAATTATAAAGCCATACTGCAGTTTCATATGGGAATAAAATGTTTATGTGACTGAGTCACTAGTCCGTGTTTTAGCTGTCAGTCACCAGGAAAAAAAATCCCCTAAGGCAAGGGCACAGTAGCACCATTATATACGAAAAACATTATTCCTGTGTACATTATATATAGAGTGATGCTAGAATTTAGAAGAAATACATTTTGAATCAGCCCTTCCTCCATTCATAATCACAAAGCCTTAATACATTTTTCACAGGAACTTAATATTCAAGCAAAAGGCATTTATTTTGGGACAGAAGTGCTACAGCTTTTTAAATGAATAGTGTCAGAGAGGGGGATGGGCCACACACCAGCAGTGTAAACGGGCTGCTAGAGTTGCTCTGGATCTGCCCCCCCCCCCACTTTGTATCGAGACCCTTCATTTAAAATGGAAAACTGCAAGTGCAGCAGAGGGTTCCAGTGAATCTCTTAGCAAGGCCAGAACTCCTCCACTTCCTTCCAGGGAGTCAGTGTCCCCTAAGACCGCAACAGCCCCCACACCCTCCCCACACACAACAAGAGGGTTTTCCCATTTGAGGTAAACGGAACTCTCATCTAACACATGAAACCTGGAAGTCCACGCGGCACGGAAAGACTCGCACTTCCGTTGTCCTCCACCTTTCAGGCTTAATTCACAGCTCATTAACTTTAAGACGGTTTGTTTTCCTTCAAGCAGATAAAAAAATTAGATCTACAAATAGAGAAAAAACACAACAACACTGACTGGATAAAGAGAGAAGAGCGTTAACAGCCAAAATGAAGTTGGGTGTCCTTTCTAGTCTTTATTCCGTACCCTAATCCATGTATTTAAGCACTGAAAGCGCCTCCAAACCTCATTTACTGTTACACAAGCACACACATCCAAACCTCATTCACTGTTACACAAGCACATACATCACCATTTAGCCTTCTCCCATACACCTGACAGAAAATCTGACAATTTAACAGTTTACCTGTGATATCCTGACCATATCCCAGGGGTGCTGGATTGAACTAGGCCTCTCAAGGGGATAATGTGTAAATCATAAAACTGAGGTTAAATGTGGGGTCTGACATACAGTGAGGGACCTTGGTGTCTCTCTGAGGTTCAGCAGGTAGACATCCAGACACACACACACATTCAGAAATCTCAAACTACAGAATCCTTTAAAGAAGTATTCTTTCTTGGATTTTTACATGTCATTGTCTTCATCCTGCTTGTTTAAAATGTTAAAAACTAGATTCAAGTGAAAATTGACATATCAGTGCAACATATTTCTCCAGAAATTTAAACTGCTGAAATCAGCTCATGGTTCTGTGTGCTGGATTCACTGCAGTTTGATATAGGGGGAGGGGGGCTGGAAACATCAGTTTGTTTTGTCTTTTGCTCGTCAAAGCAGAGGACCTGATCATCAGAAGGCTTGTCTGAAAAAGTTAACCACTCAAAGGCTGCGAGGCAGCGACTGCCACTTAGATTGAGAGTCTGCCTCCTAGTCGTGAGGCAGGGACTGCCACCCAGATCGAGAGTCTGCCTCCTAGTCATAAGGCAGGGACTGCCACCCAGATCGAGAGTCTGCCTCCTAGCTGTGAGGCAGCGACTGCCACTGAGATTGAGAGTCTGCCTCCTAGTCGTGAGGCAGGGACTGCCACCCAGATCGAGAGTCTGCCTCCTAGTCGTGAGGCAGGGACTGCCACCCAGATCGAGAGTCTGCCTCCTAGCTGTGAGGCAGGGACTGTCATCCAGATTGAGAGTCTGCCTCCTAGTCGTGAGGCAGGGACTGCCACCCAGATCGAGAGTCTGCCTCCTAGCCGTGAAGCAGGGACTGCCACCCAGATTGAGAGTCTGCCTCCTAGTCATGAGGCAGGGACTGCCATCCAGATCGAGAGTCTGCCTCCTAGTCGTGAGGCAGGGACTGCCACCCAGATTGAGAGTCTGCCTCCTAGTCATGAGGCAGGGACTGCCATCCAGATCGAGAGCCTGCCTCCTAGTCGTGAGGCAGGGACTGCCACCCAGATCGAGAGTCTGCCTCCTAGTCGTGAGGCAGGGACTGCCACCCAGATTGAGAGTCTGCCTCCTAGCCGTGAGGCAGGGACTGCCATCCAGATTGAGACTCCTAGCTGCGAGGTAGCGACTGCCACCGAGACTGAGATTCTTCCTCCTCGCCACGAGGCAGTGACTCCCACTGAAATTTTAAGATCTCTTTAAAAGCAACACTATTTGTCACTAAATTGTTCATCTCCATTACAACATATTGATATTTTAAAAATGACAACAGATACCTGTGAAGCAGGAACGATAGATTTTATAAAATCTCACTCACCGTGGCACTTAACACACACATAATTCTATACTCCCTGTTAAGAAAGTAGGGTGCGTACACATTCACTCTCTCACACACACACTTGATTCAGAAAGTGCAATACTTCGCATTAGTGACCCCCCCCCCCTCACACACACACACACACCTCCACCCACCAACCCACCAAAGTCACTTGAGATGGGTCTGTCTGTCTGATCTGCACCAACACGTCAGAAAATTCTCAGAAATATTTGTCCCGTTTTACTCCACTTTCCCCTCCAGTGGATAAAGCCCGAAAGGCCCAGCTTGGTTGGTAGAACTTAATCTGCAAACTCTATTCTACTGGATAGTGTGGCTGTCAGCAGACACCAAGCTGGCCTGAATATCTGTATGGGGGAAATGAGTTTGATCAAAGCCTGTCTGTCTACTTCTCAAAAGCAGCCATTACATTTTTTCAATACAAGATCAAAATATATATAGATATGTCATTTTGGCTTAATCTTTTTTCTTTTGGTGCATTGGAGAAAAACACAAAAGAAAAAGGTAGATCTCCAGTACTAATTCCACAGAAGAAATGGATTAAGGTTTTTGGAAAGTTGGAAAAAATATAGTGTATATAGTTTTGGTTTATTGTCTTTTTGGTGCATGTGGAAATAAGCAGCTAATGTAAAATATTCTACAGACTGACTTTCGATATTTGAAGTTGTCTTGAGATGCAAGACTATTTCAGTCACTGTAATTTTCTGCAGAGTAAATAGCTTCTATTAAGGCAACGTGTGTGTTTGATTTCTTCTCACCTGTGGCTTTGACACGACCCCCCAGCCTAGATCCTCGTCAGTAACATTATCAGGCTTCATTCAAGTTTCTCCATCCAGCCTAAACATTTAAAAAAACTACATTTCATTGGATAAAAATATCATTACTCTGTTTATAAATAAATACCCCCAACTAAACTTGTATTACAAGTCTAGCAGTGTAAAACCAAACAAGTCGTTTCTCTGAGAAATCTTATATGAACAATACTTTCCAGTTCCTTTTTTTAAACCTTTTTTAAGTCGCTTTCTACCGCGCAAAAGGTAGCAGAGAGGAAAATAAGCCGTACCTCCCCTAATCTGGGCCCTGCCGCTCTTATCCTGGTCACACAGCGAACAGACAGAAAAGATGACAAAGGCTGACATTCATGACCCAACTTACTATGACATTTAAATGTTAAACCTGTGTGCATCTTGCAACCTCTGTCTTCGGGCTGATTGTGTGTTTCTGCGGCTCCCACCCGAGGTAAACAGCACCGGGGAAAGGCACTTCCGGGGCAGAACAGTGCCGTTCTGCCCGCTAAATCTCTCAGGGGGGTGCCCCATCCCTTCATCCTTGCTCCCCCGCGTTCCAAGTAACGGTTCTGCAGAAATAACGGCCCGGTGCAGACCAAACCCAACTTGCCCACGTCTCAAAGACAAGCGTCACAAACACGCCCCTCCCCAGCCCGCCTCCCTAGCCTCCCACCCCAGCCCCCTGCCGCCCTCAGCCCACCGTGTGCTCCCCACGGACGATGTGCGAGGAGAACTCGTAGCGGTCCTGGCTGCGGTGGCCGCAGATGTTGCACTCGAACGGCTGTCGGAAGCCATGGCAGCCCATGTGGATGGTGAACATGACGTGGTCCAGGAAGAGGACGCGGCAGTGATCACAGCGGAAGGAGCGCACAGGGTCCCCCTCCTTGTCGATCACCTGCAGGGAGCTCAGGCGTTCCCGCTCGCTGTCCCTCTCCTTGGCCTTGCTGGGGCTCTGTCTCTCCCGCTCCCTGTCCTGGCTGCGGGATGGCGGCAGGCCGGGGTGGTGGTTGGAGTTGTGACCTGGGGTGGTGGTGCTGGCGACGGCCTGCTCCTCCGGAGTGCTCTCCGTGTCCGTGGAGTCATGGCAGCCATTGCTGGGCGAGGGGGCTCGGCTTCGCGCGGGGGCCTGGTCCTCATGGCCCTCGACCCCCTCCTGGCCGGTGACCCCACCCCCTGTGCCATCTAGTCGCGACCCCATCTGGGTGTAGACGGAGCTGATGACTGGGGTGAGCTCGGACAGACAGGTGGAGTGGGGGGTAGGTAGCCGAAGGAGCCGAAAGGAGTCCGGGCCTCCAGCTCCACCTGCTGGCCCCCCGAGGTAGCCTCCTCCGACCCCCGGGAAGCCCCCCGGCTCTGAGCCCACGTGCTGAGTGCCGAGCATCTCCCCTTCTCTGTCAAAGCCTGCATTGAGCTCATACGGCGCATCAGCCAGGGTGAGACGAAGCTGCTTTTCACCTGCGGAACACACAGGGTGGCTCTAGTCACACGGCCACATGGGAGAATACAGCGGCTCCAGGACGCCCCCCCCAGGGCACCCCCCCATGCTCACTCCTTTCACTTCAAAATACCGTTAATCAATAGAGTGATATCAGCACATTACTCCACAACATTAAACTCACTTCCTCAAGGAACCACGGCCCACTTTATTCACTGAGATTATTCAAATGCAGGAACGGATCTTAGGGTCAGCAGCAGGCACCTCCCTCGAGGTTTGGAAGTTAGTACCAGCATATAAACTGCATGAATCGGTTAGAAAGGTTAAACCTACCAGCGGTAAAGTGAAAAGACAACATGATGAGGAATCCCTGGTTCGACAGATTCAGCTTGCAAGAAAGGGAAAAAATCAAAACTGCCAAAATAAACTAGGGGGGCTGCATGAAGCGCCGCTTCACTGGACTGCGCAGTGAAGACAGTGCTGCTATTTCCCAGAGTACCTTCATTGTCTCTTTGGCGTATTCAGCGTGACCGCTGCAGCCAAAGTGCTTCTCACTGGTACGATAAGCTGGCATCAGCCAGCGAAGGCAGTTTTAAACCTGTATTCGCTGACGCTCATCATCCTCAGGAGGCTGAGACTATATTATACAACATGGTGCTGATACATTGACGGCGTATCTGGTTATTCTACAATGGGAATTAAGCCTTCTAAAAAAAGGTGACTGGGTATGCATTCGTACTACACCTAGTCCCTGGTGTCCTGTGAGCGTTTGTCGCAGGGTCCTGTGAGCGTTTGTCGCAGGGTCCTGTGAGCGTTTGTCGCAGGGTCCTGTGAGCGTTTGTCGCAGGGTCCTGTG
>JABFDZ020000090.1:1048016-1104138 GCA_019775955.2 Pollimyrus isidori | reverse complement strand
CGACTATGAGGTTCATAGTCGAATCAGACGTCTACGAATCGAATCGTCGAATCCTCGACTATTAGAAGTCAGCCCTATCTAAAACTATTAAGTTAGGACTTGGATTGTTATGTTATTATGCCGAGAGCATAACTCCTTAGCATTCTCTTCAGTGAGAGAGCTACGTTTTGCATCATGAATGTTTAAAAGCACATTAAGGGGGCATTATTGGAGGGTTTTGCACAGAGGCTTGTAAGCTTTGTTGCTCGACTCATTTGTCAGTTGAGCTCAATTCACTGCCTTTGTCGTGTGGCCCTGTGTACATATCCAAGCTATTTCTACAATTATCAACACTCTTTACGCTTATCATCTACCAGGTCTGCCCATCTGCGCAGAACGAGGATGTACGTCTTCCAGTGTACTTCACAGGAAACTGACACCCAAAAAAAAAAATTCCAAATGGCAAAGCAGTAAACAAAGAAGGTGCCTTTCAGTGATGTCATAAGGACGGGGGAAAAGACGTCGGATTTATGAATGGATTAGCGAGACGTCTTGGGTTCCTGGTCCGTTCCACACCATCCATTGTGATCACAAAGCGATATGAAGGTGCCACAGGAGCCAGATATGACCAGACAGTTAGATTTCGCCTTTCTCTCTGCTCCTCACACCGTCTGTGCATAAAGACAGATGTTCTCTTTCTCACTGGGTAGTTTCTTACTGTGTGGATTTATTCCTCAGTGCTTCACTGCTAAAGCTGGTTTATACCATCCAGAACCATGGTCTGAATTCCACCTTCCTATTGCAAACTAGACTGTACCAACTGTGGCCTACGGGGGAACGAATATGTGTATTCTGCCCCCAGTTATCCTTGTGCTGGACCACACTGGTATGCAGCACCTACTTTGCCTGAGATATTTATACTGATGGGACATTGTGCCTGGCACCTCGCCAGGACGGGCCGGCAGTCTGCCATGTTGGCTTGGATGCAGAGAACCACTTTATTTAGGGTACTGGCTCATCCTCCCCAGTCCTTCTGTGATGCCTCCCTGCTTTTCTACGTCAGGCCAAGGTTTGTGTACTTGAAAAACATTCCTGAATCCTAATCCCCAGTTGAAAACCTATCTGGAGTGAACATGATGTTCCACTTCTGCTTCCTCACTCATTCATTCACTCACTGTGCCAGGCTTTCCATGCGATGAACGAATGAGGGCTTTTAAAAAGGAGCACCACCATTGACATTAGTCAGTAAAACGATGATTTGTTTTAGAGGTGCTTTCTTCTTGTAGTTGGCATGGACAGAGATGGCGTCAGCAGAGGAGGGATTTATGACTGAAGTTAATTAGGCAGACACTTAGCCTTGGGGTTCTGTGCTGTGTAATCCCAGTAAGTACCCAGTATAAATCGTTGAGATATGTATACTTACGGAATGTAGTTCGAAAGGAATCACAAAGTTAAGCAGGATGGGATAAGTCAAAAGAGAATTTCCCCACGGGGATAGATAAATTGTCACCTTGTCTGTTATAATTTCCATGTCATGTGCTCGTGTGCATATCGTCTTGTGCAGTGGTACGACTTTGGTAGAATTTGGTCAAAGAAAATAGTTATTGCATTAAATTGCTTACTAAAACGTCTGTAGGTTACCTTTGATAACTGGGTCATGATTTCTGCTAAGAGACATGGCTGTTAGATTTTTCAAATGTATCTTTATGCCACTTTAATCTCCCCAGAAAGAATGCCATTCACTCCCATTATATTCAAGAGAAGCCCGACTTTTCTACAGCCAATATCTACAAAATATGCAAAGTCACAGGGATCTAGAGACTATACTGGAGTCTAAGGACACAAGGCATGGGGCACCGACCCATTGCAGGGCACACACAGTCACACCTACCTACAACTTGGTAGCTGGTAGGTGGGGACACAGAGTCCCCGGAGGAAGCCCCATGATGACACAGGGAAAATGCACAAATTCCACACACAGCCAGACCAGAGACTTGAACTCTGATCCTAGAGCTGTGAGGTAGTTTAGCTGTGCTAATCCCTCTGCCAGCATAGCTCCCCGCACACACTATTTTGCTATGGTAATTCATTTCATTGCAATTATTTGTAACATAGCCACCTCTTTTTCCTCAGATCTTCGTCCTCTTCTTCGTTTGTCTCTACATTTTTTCCTACCTCGTCATCACTCACTACAAGAAGAATGCAGAGTTTATGACAGGTATGTACATCTGGTCCACTGCCTTCCCCATTCTGCTGACACTCTATCTCTCCAGAGAAGCTTCTGTCTCGCCCTGGCACATCTGCTGAGTGTTCCCAGGGTGCACAACAGCCAGACAGGTGTGCCCTGATATTTACATGTATATACTTACACGTAGGTCACATGTCAATAAAGTCAGTATGAGAATTTTCAGGAAAAGCAGCATTTATAAAGCAGAAATGTGTACTTTATTCAAGTTGTTTGTTTCAGATCATGCATTAATGTGTCCATCTATTTTCCGGCCCTTTATCTAGTTCAGTGGTTCTTAACCTGGGCTAAGGATCGAACCCTAGGGGTTCGATGAGTCGGTCTCAGGCGTTCGGCAGGGCCTCCGCCGCGGAGGTCCGGATACACCCGAATTATCGTGTAAATTGGTGATGACACGCCCCTCTTGGCCATCACTGGCTGCAGATGATCATGCTACACTGCGTGGCCAATCGGTGTGCGGGGAATTTAGCGCGCTCAGTAGTCAACGTGTGACTGTCGTGGTAGTACTTCGTGTGATTTTTTTGTTAATAAGAAGAAAGTGGTCGGACGAATATGTACAACATGGATTCGCATGTATCACGGAACGTGATGGGAGTGTATGTAATTGGTTGTAAGTTCATGCATTGTGTTGGTTTTATTCTTTGAACAAGGTGATGTTCATGCACGGCTCATTTTGTGCACCAGTAAAAAACATATCTATGTCTTGAATTTGAAAAAAATCTATTTTATTTTTAACTAAAGAGGGGTTCGGTGAATGCACATATGAAACTGGTGGGGTTCGGTACCACCAACAAGGTTAAGAACCACTGATCTAGTACTAGGTCACAGTGGGGCTGGGGGTCTGTCACACAGTAAGGTGCCAGTTAACTTGTCTGCATGTTTGGATTTCAGGGGGGTGAGGTCACTATGCCCCCCCCGCCCACATTTCCCCAGCTGGGGAAAGTGCATTTTAGTGCACAGTCCCTGAAAACAGATGGAGTGTCTGTTATGTAACTCACCTTGGCCCATTGGGGGGGGGGGGATGGGGGAATGTTCCCTGTGATAATAATACCCAGTGTTCAGTTCTATGACCCCCCCCCCCCACCTCCTTGGGGTTAACGGCACAGCAAGAGACCTCCCTAGTGTCAGGATCCATGCCAGCTTCATGTTTTCGTTTAGTGCCTCGAGTTTCAGCTTCTGGGGGAACATTCTGAGCCTTGAACTTGCACCCTGCTAAAGCGTTTCTCTGAAATGTCAGTGAAACACGTGGTGTCCTCCATTTCTGTGTTTTCTTTCTTCTGACAGTTTGTTAAAATACCACAAAAAGGTAAAGGTTATGATGTTTGTAACACTGTCACAGCACGGTGAAACTGAATCACGGAAACGAAACCCACAAAATTAAGCACATGTTCTATGTACATTTTAAAATTTAGCATTTTTGCCATCTTTCATAGATTTGGTTTATCTGTGGACATGTTCATAATTTCACCTCTGTGACACTGGCCCGCTGCAGGCTCCGGGGGGCTTACATACTGTTCGGTTCGTGGGTTTTTTTTTTCTCTACAGGCATGTGGGAAACTATGCAAAAAAAAAAAAAAAAAAAATTTGATATTTTGTGAGGCACTGTCATGCTGGCAAAATGCTGTGTATACATATGTGTATTGCTCTGTATTTGCTGCTTCTGTCTGCTACTTAAACAATGAAGGATCTTTGGCAAGAGGGGAGTTCATGTAGTAATGAGCCTGATCTCAGTGTGTGGGCTCGGGTCGGCTCAGGGACCCACGGCACACTCAGGGTCTGATTCTAATGTGGAAAACATCCTCGATTGTAAGGTTTTCCATTCTCTGCATGCCTTCCTGATGTCTTTGTGCTTCAATACACATCTTGAGAAAAGTGGCTACCTGATGCATTAACTTTTTTTGTCTTGGCGTTTCAGATGACAGCGAAGATGCAACGGTGAACAGAATTTCGTAAGTGAATCATAAGCATGTCCTCAAATGTTACCCTTTGTATTGCCAGCGGATCAGAAGTTCTGCCAAATCGCTCTGGCAGATTCGACAATGATGGTGAGGTGGTGACATTGTCTATCCTTGACTGTATAAACAGTGCACTGAATTTCTCTAGTCTGTTTGTGGCGCGGTTTCCATGGTGACCTAATCCCAGTGCACGTGTGTTTGTGTGGTTTCCTGTCGGTCTTCCCTCCAGTCAGTTCTCCTTTACTGTTTCTAAGAGGCATGCAATGCAGGAAAATGGTCATGCAGACCCGTTTTTATCTATTTATATTATTATAAATAACTTTACACCTTTCCTATTTGGCACTATATGTATGTTCATTCATGCAATCTGTTCTTGCTGCTGTATGCACCAAAATTTTCACTTGGGATCAGTAAAATCCATTAGATTAAGATAAACTGGTATATACTGAATTTACACCAGTAGGAGGCGCGGCCAGTAGGAGGCGCGTCCAGGCGGCCAGTAAGAGGCGCGTCCAGGCGGTCAGTAGGGGGCGTGCCCAGGCGGCCATTAGGGGGTGTGCCCAGGCGGCCTGTAGGGGGCCGGGCCAGTAGGAGGCGCGCCCAGGCTGCCTGTAGGGGGCCGGATCAGTAGGAGGCGCGCCCAGGCTGCCTGTAGGGGGCCGGGCCAGTAGGAGGCGCGCCCAGGCTGCCTGTAGGGGGCCGGGCCAGTAGGAGGCGCGCCCAGGCTGCCTGTAGGGAGTCGGGCCAGTAGAAGGCGCACCCAGGCGGCCAGTAGGGGGCGCGTCCAGACAGCCAGTAGGTGGCACGTCCAGGTGATCAGTAGGGGGCGCGTCCAAGTGGCCTGTAGGGGGCGCGTCCAGGCGGCCTGTAGGGGGCGCGTCCAGGCGGCCTGTAGGAGGCGCGTCCAGGCGGCCTGTAGGAGGCGCGTCCAGGCGGCCTGTAGGAGGCGCGTCCAGGCGGCTAGTAGTGGGCGTGGCCAGTAGGGGGCGCGGCCAGGTGGCCAGTAGGGGGCGTGTCAAAGTGGCCTGTAGGGGGCACGGTTAGACGGGCAGTAGGGGGCGTGTCCAGGCAGCCAGTAGGAGGCGCGCCCAGGCAGCCAGTAGGGGGTACGGCCAGACGGGCAGTAGGGGGCGTGTCCAGGCGACCAGTAGGAGGTGTGGCCAGTAGGAGGTGCGGCCAGTATGGGGTGCGTCCAGGCGGCCAGTAGGGGGCGCGGCCAGTAGGAGGCGTGCCCAGGTGGCCTGTAGGGGGCACGGCCAGACGGGCAGTAGGGGGCGTGCCCAGGCGGCCAGTAGGGGGCGTGCCCAGGCGGCCAGTAGGGGGCACGGCCAGACGGGCAGTAGGGGGCGTGTCCAGGCGACCAGTAGGAGGCGTGGCCAGTAGGAGGCCGTCCAGGCGGCCAGTTGGGGGCGTGGCCAGTAGGAGGCGTGTCCAAGTGGCCTGTAGAGGGCACGGCCAGACGGGCAGTAGGGGGCGTGCCCAGGCAGCCAGTAGGGGGCACGGCCAGACGGGCAGTAGGGGGTGTGTCCAGGCGACCAGTAGGAGGCGTGGCCAACAGGAGGCGCGGCCAGTAGGGGGCGCGTCCAGGCGGCCAGTAGGGGGCACAGCCAGACGGGCAGTAGGGGGTGTGTCTAGGCGACCAGTAGGAGGCGTGGCCAGGCGGCCAGTAGGGGGCGTGTCTAGGCGTCCAGTAAGGGGCGCGTCCAGGTGGCCTGTAGGGGGCGCGGCCAGTAGGAGGCGTGCCCAGGCGGCCAGTAGGGGGCGCGGCCAGTAGGAGGCGTGCCCAGGCGGCCAGTAGGGGGTGTGTCTAGGCAGCCAGTAGGAGGCGCGCCCAGGCGGCAGTAGGGGGCGCGTCTAGGCAGCCAGTAGGAGGCGTGCCCAGGCGGCAGTAGGGGGCGTGGCCAGTAGGAGGCGTGCCCAGGCGGCCAGTAGGGGGTGTGTCTAGGCAGCCAGTAGGAGGCGTGCCCAGGCAGCAGTAGGGGGCGCGTCTAGGCAGCCAGTAGGAGGTGTGCCCAGGCGGCAGTAGGGGGCGTGGCCAGTAGGGGGCGCGGCCAGATGGACAGTAGGGGGCACGTCCAGGCTCCTACCAGCTGTGCCTTCTGCTGACTGTTTATATGATGATTGCATGCTGGAGATCTCCCCAGCAGTATGGTTGTGGTGGCAAAGGGCCCCAGCAAAGCTGCAATGCTGGTTAACATCAGCGAGTTCTCTGGCTTCATTTCACTTGCACTACCTAGACCAGGGGTCTCCAACTCTGGTCCTGGAGAGGTACCGTCCAGTAGGTTTTCAATCCTACCTGGCTTCTGATGAGCCAGACCTGTTCTCAGGTAAATACCAGGCTCATCAGAAGCCACGTGGGACAGAAAACCTGCTTGATAGTAGCTCTCCAAGACCGGAGTTGGAGACCCCTGCCCTAGACGGTGTTCCTAAAGTTCCTAAATGGCACATTTGAAAAATGGGATTTGCGTCTGTGACTGTGCCGTTTTTTTATCCTGAGCTAAAACTGTGTAAAAGCTCTAGCACACCAAGATCCTGATTCAAGCAGGGAGCTTAAACTATACTGCATATGTCATATGATCAGTGTCGGGGAAGCTACGCACAAAAGTAATCCATTACAGGCTGAGGGGAAAAATTCCGGTCCAGAAAGTAAAATCCCAGACCAAGGTTTTGTTTCAGCCATCCAGTTGAGTATAAAGACTCACAGTCACAAAGTACTCAGCTGGTTGGGTGAAACAAAACCTTGTTCTGGATTTGTACTTTCTGGAATTTCCACCTCTGTCTCTAATGGACTACTTTTGTGTGTAACTTCCCTAACACTGGATATGATATATTGCTGTAAGGCAGCTGGATGTGTGCAATGTTTACCAGGTAGCAACAATTAGAAGCCTTTGATTATAGGGGTCCATTTTTCTAGGAGCAATACTACCGAAAGCATGGTAATAAAAGCCAGTGTGACCAGCTTCGTGCTTCACTATCGTTGCGGTTCAATGCAGGCTCTCCTTCTGCCCCCAGGCTGTGGCTGTGCACCTTCTCTCTCTCCGTGTCAGTGGCTGCTGTCCTTCTGCTTCCCCTCTCCATCCTGTCCAATGAGGTCTTACTCTTAGTCCCTGATAGCTACTACATACAGTGGCTCAATGGCTCTCTTGTGCACGGTAAGCTCGTCTGCCCTCCCAGCAGTGGTGCCACCATTTCCCCCCGGCCCCCCCCCCCCCCCTTACAGAAGATGGTACCCTGGGTAACTGCCCATCTTGCCAGGATCCACCACTGCCTTCCAGATCACTGCCTGCCGTCTCGCTGTCTCTTGTCGTCTCTGTCAGTCTCTCTCAAGATTTTCAGTAGCAAGCCACACAAGAGAAGGCTCAACTTACAAATGCTTAAGATATTTGAAATATTTTAAACCTTTGACATACAGATTCTTTGATCAGGAACAGTTTTTACATTTAAATTTTATCATTAAGTTTTTGTCCGGAGTTGTTTTCCATCTTGTTTATGTTATTTTCATTCTTATCTGCTCCACAGATTTAGTTAGCTGAATGTTCAGTGAAGTTTTTCTGGCTGTTTCAGCCTCCTTACATACTAGGTTTCAACATTTCTTTCCTATTGTGCAAACATTCACACCCCAATAACCTGTTTCTCCCGTTCCACTGGCAAACACTGGAATCTTCCATTATAGCCTCCTCAGGTAAAGGAGGTTGACAAAATCATCTTTATTTTTATCCCTCTCCTTTTTTCACATACTTTTGTTTATTAACAGAAAATAATTTGCTCAGATGGCTCCTCTCTCTGGTGGAGGAACTGTGAAACTACTGCTGGCGTCTCCGGTCTACAGTCATACATATTATGCCATTTTATGCCCCACGCCAACAACACTTCTCTCCTCTGTTAGGCTGTGATAGCGATGTATATGTGGGTTTTGAAATGTAGATGTTCTCTGTGAACCTACTGTTGCCTTCTGCAGGACTTTGGAACGTCATCTTCCTCTTCTCCAACCTCTCCCTGGTGTTTCTCCTGCCCTTTGCCTACTTCCTCACCGAGTCTGAAGGGTTTGTGGGCTCCAAGAAGGTACTTTGTAAATGCCTGGGATTACAGGTTGTTTTAGTCTTTCCCTGTTCTCTGTCGTGCTATGTGAGTAATTCAGGATATCTATTTATAATACAGTGGCGCTGGTGACCAGTCATTCATACCAAAATGTAGATTTTTGTGGTTTTATGGACAGATATAGGTTTTAGTTCTCCAGTTGATGAGTAGGATGGGGTCTTGGACAAAGCAGCTAAGGGGACCTTCTTGAGATGTCTGTGAAAGTCCACACATGCTGCTGTACTGGGATTTGACCTCTAAACATAGCTGAGCTGTGGCCTAACCGGGGTCCTGCCCGTGACACACGCAGGGCGTGATGGGCCGTGTCTATGAGAGTGCGGTGGTGCTCCTGCTTCTTAGTCTGCTGGTCCTGGGTATGCTGTGGCTGGCATCTGCTCTCACCCACCACAACGTGGCCAGGGAGAGCCTCAATGGTGAGCGTCCGTCCCCTCTATCCTCAGCATGTAGAGTCCTTTAAATCTCCCCACTGTTGACCCTGGATGCGTTACTAGCTGCCTGCTTTCTCCCTGTGCAGCAAACTTTCTGGTCAGTTTCTCTCTCTCTGAAGGATGTGTGTGTGTGCGCGTGTGTGTGTCTGTAATATAACATAGTTATGCCGCCTTTGTCCCTGTTCCATTGTTTCTCACAGACCTGTGGGAACGCTACCTGCCTTACCTGTACTCCTGCATATCTCTGTTCGGAGTCCTGCTGCTCTTGGGTGAGTACATTTACCCTGCCCCTCCATTTCATCCTCAGTGTGGCCATTCTGATTCTGTACCAGCCTCTGCTGTCCACAGCCACCCTTCAGCCGTAATGTTTTCACGAGGGTGTGCACCACTCTGTCCTGAGGTGAACGCTCGTCTCCACCAGGTGCTGGAAGAGCGCAGGAGATGCTTATTCAAAGACTGGGCCCAATCCGTCATGATGAAATGAGCACTTCTCCTGTATAGTGTAGTGGATGAAGTAACATGCAAATGTTGTATAGTTTAGCTTTAAATTTGCAAATAGTCGTTTATGTATCTGCAAATTCCAGGCGTCTGCAGCAGGCTTATTCTGCAATTTTTTTTTCGCCCAGGTCACATTAATGGCACTGTTACATTTTCACTTCATTCTGATTAGCATCGCTTCTTGATGGTTAGCATTGCTGTGCATGAAGTTGGGTAGTGACGGCCGAGCGGGCACTTGTCTCTCTGCATGGCCTGCAGTGTGCACGCCCTTTGGGCTGTCCCGGGTCTTCAGCATCACGGGGAGCGTCCTGGTGAAGCCCCAGGTGAGTGGCGGCGTGAGCTGCAGTGGGTCTGTCTGGGATGCCTGCCGCACCCACATTCTCAGAGAACACGTCCCGTTCACTGCCCCGCTTCCAGCTGCTGGAGGACATCGACGAAACGGCGAGCTGCGTGGCGTTTGAGGAAGCCTGTCTTTCCAGGAAGCTGGCAGGTTAGTGGTCTGGTGTCCCAGGAGAGAGACGAACCCTGGGTTTGAGCCGGCTGTCTGTTAGAAGCCACTGTCTTGTTTCAATCAGGCAATTCTTCTTGCTGGATCAGCCTCAACCTGGATGTTCTCAAGAATCAGTTTCTCTCCATACAAGCCAGGCGGGTGTCTCTAGGTAAGACAGACCATTCATGGGCTCCACAGAAGGACTGCGGAGGTCCTTGATAAAAGCCTGGAGTGGACGTGCCATCATCTTTTTCCCTGTTTTTGCTCAGAGCTGAAGAGGAAAGCATCTCCCTGGCAGCGTAACGTGGGCTACCCACTGGCCTTGCTGCTCCTGCTGGCACTGACGGTGAGGTTGGCTAATTGGCTGATTCCCCCAGGCAGCTTGACATGACATCAGAGGAAGCTTCCGTAGATGTTTGTATGACTAGGCAGCTGATCAGGGGCATGTGATCTGGTCTGTCGTGTAGCTAACGGCCCACTTGTATAAAACGGGTTACTCTTGATTCATGAAGTAAATATGCTCATGAGATGTACCTCTACAGGTCAGTGCTTCTCAAAGCAACCCTTAGGGACCCTCACATGGTGCAAGTTTATGTTCTCTCCCAGTTCCTAGGGATTTGTGAGGGAGCAATAACCCTTAGGACTGGTCTGCGAAGCACTGCTATAGATGACACGGTTCAACCTTGGTTGGTGCAAAAACAGGAAGGCAGAAACGGAAACGAGCTTTAGTGTCTCCTCCATCACCCTGCACCCCCTCTCCCTTAGGTACTCTGTGTTCTGATGGTTAGCTTCCATGTGCTGGAGCTGCTTTTCGACGATACTGCCATGCCCCGAGGAATGGAGGTGAGCAACAGCCCGGCAGCATCTCTATGGGCGCATCTGGCTTTCCTGCGGGGAGAAACTGCCCCTCATTAATATCTTTGCCCCCTCCCATCTCCACCAGGACCCCCTTTTAGGAGCGGCCTCCTTCTCCATGTTTGGCTCGCTCGGTGCTGCTGTGCAGGTCCTCCTTATCCTGTATCCTCCCTGGCATGCGCCAGTCCCTGGCGTGGCCCTAACTGTAGCGCTGGGCGTGGCGGTATATGGCTCCGCGGGTTGGAGCCCAGTGCCGATGACCTTGAACGAGGCCCAAACCCCAGTCGCTCATCTGCTAGATGTAGCTCAGTTTGCTCTGCTGTCCTGCAGCCGCCGTCCTGCAACGTCTCTTCTTTATCGAGGCTTTTCAGATACCTGATGGCGTCGTCGGTGGTCGGCTTCTATAGCCTGCCGCTCTTCACCGGCCTGCTGCCCCGTGCCCGGGACACCACCTTAACGCAGGCATGTCGGGGAGCGCCCACCCCCCTACAGTACATTCGTGCATGACTCAGCCAATTTCGACGGCACCTGTGGTCCAGCTGAATGCTAACCTCTCTCTGTCCTCAGATCATCGGGAACTGCGTCTCCTTGCTTATGCTCAGCTCCGCTCTGCCGGTCTTCTCCCGCACCCTGGGTAAGCCGGTGCCGCAGATCAGTTAAAAACCAGCATTCGCTCCAGTGCTGTACTGGTGCGCACTACCAGTCAAAGTTTTTGCAGACACTGAGATTTCAACATTTGCATGTTACTCACTTAACATTCACTAAAAATGCACTCAGTATTTACACGGTGTTCACCATTTGAGTACCTTTATTAGAAAGAAAATGTCATATCTTTGATTCATCAAAGTAACCTCCTCAACTCTCCAGTGCTTAACAAGAATAAAAAATCTGCAGTTCATGAAATTAAACGGAAAAATGGACCACTGGCTGCAAAAACTTTTGACTGGTAGTGGATATAGCGGTTAGGTAATGAATTCAGTTTATGCTGGTCTATTGCTATTCTGCAGTGGATGATGTGTTTGAGAATGGTACAGTATCTTGGATATTAATGCTTATTCCATATTGTCACTATTCAGTAAAATCATGGTATGGTCACTTTTTGGCAGTTGTGATGTTTTACTACAGTTGGAATGCACCCATTCTCTGTCTAATGATAGCATTTGGCATCATATTGACCAATGAAAAGATTTTTTTGTGAAGTGTCTAACTAGTATTTATTTTGTACTACTTAACATTTATATTCATGATGGGCATTTGTATGGATTATTTCATATTTCAAATTTAAAAAATGTTTCTAGCTAGCTAATATTGTTGTTTATCAAAGATCATTTAAAACATTAAACCGTTCACTGATGGCTGTGTGAAGACGGGTTTCTCTTTGTGGCGCTAAGTCTCATCGCGTTGTTTTAGGTTTATTTTGTAGAGCAGTTTCTGAGAAAAAGATTGTTTTTCATGTTCCTGAAATAACGGATGCTTGAAGATTCATGTTTTTCACAGGACAGTCATGATGTTAAATGTTCTGAAATAATTTGAGCCAAAGAGGATGGGTGGAAGGATTTAACACTCTGATCTTCCCATGTCAGGAATCACGCATTTTGACCTGCCAGGGGACTTCGGACGCTATGACTGGCTGGGCAACTTCTACATTATCTTCTTGGACAACATGCTGTTCGCAGGGCTGACGTCGGCCTGCCTCGTGAAGGCCCTCACACGGGCTGTGCAGCCGGAGCTCATTGGCGCTGTGGGTGAGCATCGCTTCATGTGCACGGAGTTATCACTGCACTTCATCGTTAAGGGAGCAGGGTTGTGTTACGTTACACGGCAACAGCTGGCCCTGCGACGGGAAACATACTATCATAATACAGGAGCTCATAAAGTAAACATTTTAATTGAAATATGTTGCTGGTGCTGCTCCTCCCCCACACTTTGATGTCCTGAGTCTCCCTATGATGTAACTCTTCTTACTGCTTCTTCACCCCTATTTCTCTTTTTCTCAGGGCTACACAGGCTACCTTTGACAATGTCTCGTCCTAAAGTCCCCTTCAAGATACTGACTCATGGACTTTTAAAAATCCAGTGACACATCGCTGACCTTCACACCCATGTCTCACTGCAAGCTTTTCAATTTATGGACTTTGATTTTTTCTTTTTTTACCTCCCTTTGACAACATCCATCTAACCTGGACAGTGTCTCTTAGGCAGAATAAACTTTAATCATTCTGCCATCACACTGTAACAGTTATGGAGCTCATTAAGCAGTGACGTTAAACCAGACTTAGGAGATGGAGGAGCAGATGGACAGTGCAGACCTAGGACAGGGACCAAGTATATCTGCTTCCTCACATCACAACATATTTGAAAGATTGATGGAATCAAAGGAAACTGTTGTACAATATTGAATGTGTAATGAAGCTTGTTTGATCGGTGGTACACTTCATGCATTGTAACAATACTTTTGTCGTTAGTTATATTAGTGATTTGGTTCCTTCCTCTCTGAATGGATTCTCTTGACCTTGGTAAGAAGCCATTGTTGCACCATCAGTTTCCCATGACTTTTCCAGACCAGGGCTCCCCCCCATCCTTTCATCACCTGGATACAATTTGATGTCATTGCCATTTTTAGTATTTAACATTTGTGCCAATTTTACTCTTGTGGGGATCATTTCAGGCTTCTTTCTGCTGCTGTGCTTGTTGAATAACTCAGACATGAAGTGTCTTAGGGTTCTTCTTCTCTAGTACTTTGGTCTTTCTCTATAAACTTGTTTATCAAAATATTTCATTTATCCTCGTCTGTAATGTACAGTGTTATAATGCTGGGATGTGTACCATGCTCTTAAACCACCGTTAGAAACCTCACATCTTGAAATTTCCAATCTTCTGTGACCATTTCTTTTGTGGTATTCTTGTGCACCTCAGTAGCAGGACACTAAAATACTGTAAAGTTAGATCGGTACATGACAGCTTGGCTTTCCTGGGTCTGTCTTTGGGTGTTTGAAATTTGTCTGCACAATGAAATTTGACTTTTTCATTAAATGTGAGAAAAAGAGATCCTAATTAGCTTTTAACGGCTGTGATGAGGGAGAAATGCTAGTTTTGTGTAAACAAAAGACTGGAATCAGTGAGGGGAAAAAATATAATGCCATATAATATCCAAAAGCCAAATTAACTAAAATTCTCCATATTGGAACAGCAGTAAAAAATAACCGGTATAAAATTGTCATCCTTTTGTGTATATTTGTACAGTGTTAGCTTTGCTTTTAAACTGTGAATAAAATATAATTGTGTACCTTTATTTAATAAAAACGTTTTTTTCCCCAAAACTCCCCGATGTCTGATCCTTCTCTCGTTTTTTATTAATACATGAGTATTTGCTGTGATTAATTAATAAAGCCGTCGTGCTTCTTTCTGTCTACTGCCATCTCTCTGCAGCAGCAGGACCGCACGTTAATTGCGAAATATTTCCTTTTAATCACACGTAAAATGTGACGTTTATGGTCACATGAACAGGGTAAGATGGCGCTCTTCATTCCGGACTCGTTAACATGTTAGCCTTGTGCGTTTGCACTTTTACGACGGCATTCCTTCCTCTCACCAGTTTACGGCAGCACGACTCGATAGTACCATCGTCGTTTGGAACTGGCCGTTTCACTTTTTTTTGGTTTTCTTGGTTCGATCGCGTTTGAAAGGGCTAACCGAGGTTACGAACAAATCCCAAGGCGGATAGTGATATTCACAAGTGACAGCTTAGAATTTTATTGACGGCGCGGAGCCACCGGGGGGAAACGATCTTCGGCGGCTTTGAAAGAGAAAAAAAGTTTGTTGTTGTCACGTGACACGAGACGAATGTGGCGATAAAACTTTTTCTTTTCAAAAATTTGAGCCTTACATTTTGTTTTATTAAATATTTATTTGAGCTGATAGACTTTTAAAGACATGCCTCAGCCCAAGTACCGAAAGATTGCCGTATTGGGGTACAGATCTGTGGGTGAGTAGAAGCCCGCCTATTGTTAGGTGTTCAACGGGGTTAACTAGTCGTCTTACGCCTGGTTGGCTAGTATCCTCCCTGGGAAATCAAAATCTCGATTTAGGCTGCTCTGTGATTAGTTCGTTAAGTCCACGTACCTTTCCGAATACGTTTCATGCGTGGTTGATACAAGGTTACCGTCAATTAAAATGGACAAACTTAAATGAAAATAATGTATTATTTGAAATGGAAAAAGAGATTGAATCCACAAATCGAAACTTCTAGGTTTTTTTTTTTAAACAAACGGCAGAGTACTACTTTAGTGTTATAAGGCATGGTAATGTTCGTGTGTAGTCCAGTATATATTTTGTGACGTGAATAAGTACATACATACACACACGTACTTGTGTATGTACCGTACAGATGTTTATGCAGAGCGGAAATGGAGCCGTGTCATTGAAACTTGTGAACGTAACAGTGTGCCACAGTCCCGTACGGATAAAGTTAAAACACGATGCAAAGCTAAAGTAATTTAAAAATGTCTGAAACATAACACTGCAATAAAACCCACATACACGTTAAAACCAAAGCGAAAATACAAACCGGAATAACTTTGGGTTGCACAATTGTACAATACTTATTGTATTGCAACCCACCTTCTAGAGAGGAAAAAGTCAACGCAGCAGTTTAAGTCTTGAAGTTGTGTGACCAAGCTACATGTGTTTTGTTACCAATGTATTAGACTTCCATTGCAGGCAAATCATCGCTTACAATCCAGTTTGTGGAGGGACAGTTCGTAGACTCTTATGACCCCACCATTGAAAACAGTAGGTATCTTCAGCGGCATCTAGTTACAGAAACACAATCCATCAGTGTGTTTTTTTTTGGCCAGTAAATACCTTGAGAATCGCAGTAACAGAGTGTGTGTGCTTAGGGAAGGGAGTAAATCAAAAAAGACTTATTTGTGTACAAAATGTAGTCTGTTTGGATTGTAGATATGTCTATGAATCTTTACTGTAGTGGTAGCTTACATGTGTATTTACCTCACTTTTAGATCTCCTTTCCATATTGTGACATATCTTCCTGTTTTTTTGTCACTAGCTTTTAATAAAATGGTTTCTGTGAACGGGCAGGACTTCAGCTTGCAGCTGGTGGATACTGCAGGACAGGTATACAAGTTATATTATGGAAGATGCAAAGTGACATTTCTGCTCACTGTTACTGTATTTTAGATGTGATATTTCTTTTAGTTCCTGGTCTGTATAAATGCATTGTTTTGCATTTGGTTGTTATCCTTTTGTCATCGATACAAGGTGATTCACATTTTCTTAAATTTGAAATTTCTAAATTTGTGTTTATAGGGAAGGTTAAATTAATTGGTGTCCATTTAGTGTAGCACAAAGGTGAAAATGACTTGTGTTGAGTAAAAACATTCCTTATAACATTTTCTTTCCAGAATGTGTATGCATCTTTTTATCCTTTTGTTGTTGGCAGCAAAAGCAATCCCATAGGATATGGGACGCATATATTTGCAGCAATGGGACTGAAACACATATCATCAGACTTAAGTGTAGATTTCAGTGTGAATTGCATTGCTGTGAAAGTCTGTCTGCTCATGTCTGAACACAGAGGCAGCTACATCCATATCATGCTGATAATGGAATGATTATGGCACAGCAGATGTTACAGTACAGTTTTTATTATATAATCTGTCAGTTGTGAATAAATATCTTGGGGGTTCAAATAACTCTGTTAACTGGTAATTCTGGAAGTAATACTTAGATTCTAAGAGTAATATGTATCCGCAGCAATTTTGACCACATTTACTAAATAAGGGGTTTTACAAGGCTTGTTAACTCTTGAAATTATTATAGGTTTATGGTAAATAGATGCAGGACTGGCTTGTTTTGTGGAGGTACCTTGGTCTGGTGATGCCTTTTAAGGCAGTTGCCCTGTTGTCTCGTTACAGGATGAGTACTCAATTTTCCCCCAGTCACACTCAATGGACATCCATGGCTATGTGTTGGTGTACTCAGTCACCTCTATGAAGAGGTGAGTGCCTGTAATTGTCTTTGCATTGATTTGTGCGTTTTGTGGTGTGTGTGATTTGTCTTTCAGGTCTGACATCTGATAGCAAGTAACAATAACAGTACAAATTTCATCTGAGGCCAGATGGCAGTTTCCCATGTTTACGCCTGTGTCCATGATACCATTGTTGCAAAATGTGCGTGCAGTCATGCGTAGTCATCCTGTTCTCTCTGCAGTTTTGAGGTGGTTCAGATCCTCCATGACAAGCTACTGGACATGGTTGGAAAAATCCAGTAGGTTTTACAAGTCAAGTCTTATTAGCACTTTGTACAACGTTTATAGGTCCGACTGAGGATTAAATGCTATTTTTTTCAGGGTGCCAACTGTTCTTGTTGGGAACAAGAAGGATCTTCACATGGAAAGGTGAGATGTTACTTAAAACTGAGTCAAGAATCTTAACCTTATCTGTAGACACAGGGTAGAGTGTTACTGCGGGGTACTGGGGGATCTTGATTGGATGCTGGGTCTCGCACGTCACGTTGGGCATGCTGCTCCTCCTCAGGGTGATCAAGCCCGAGGAAGGGAAAAAGCTGGCGGACTCTTGGGGAGCTGCATTCATGGAGTCTTCAGCCAAGGAGAATCAGGTATAGGTCAGCTTGTGGGCATTTCCAGGTGTTCTGGTGGTTTATTATGGAATAAGCTGTACCTCAATGAGCCTCAGGGGTGGGTCAGTTAGCTGTTAGGTAGAAACGGCGTGGAAAGCATTGACTTCAGAAACACGTCTTAAATTGGGCTCATTAATTATTAATCCTGCAACATTTATATGTCACGTTAAATATATTAATGTTTTATTAGTAGAATTTTAAGGTTATTTTTCAGTGATTCTTAGTAACGGTTTTTAATTACCCTCATTATGCGTTGCATTCGAACCACAAGGAAACAGTCAAAACTTTTAAACATTCTTGCAATTCATTGCTGCCACAAGTCTAATAATTTACATTATCAATACAACAAAACAGACAAGAACATGGGGAAGTGGGCTGATGAGATTCATTAATGCGAATGAAGGTGAACATCCAGCTTGTGTTCTGTGACAGACGGCTGTGGAGGTATTCAAAAGGATTATTCTGGAGATGGAGAAGGCTGATGGGAATGCGCCTTCGGAGGAGAAAAAGTGTGCTGTGATGTAGATGCCCAGCAGGACACCGGTGGGCCCATCGGCAGACCCCTGGGGACACGCCAACACCCACTTCCTTGCCCGCCAGTCAGTTGCGCTGGATTATGGATGTACCATCTGCTGTCTCAAACTGCAAGAGCTAGAGCGCCATCTAGAGGCTGGGCAGGATCTCACCAGTCCTGTTACCAGGTTGTTTACATGTACCCGATTTTGAAAACCCCTGAGAGTCTGTATAATGTTACTGTAGTGGATGTGATAAAAACCAGTTTGGTTCTACTAAACAAAATGAAACAGAATAAACTGGTTTTTAAAAAGGTTTGGATTAAACCTCAGGAACAAGGACAGATTTTTTTATTTTCATAAATGAGCTCAGTTAGTCTTATCACATAATGAATTACTCTCTCATGCTGAAGGATATCACAATCAGTTAACTTTCCCCCTAGTAAGGTTCCATGCAATGAGCAGGTCAGAAAATTTACATAATCTTTGGCAGCAACGTGGCAGGTCCAGGCAATTGTCAGTGGTCCAGCCATACCTGTGGTTTGTGTTTGACTAGTGTCTTGATTGCACTGATGAAACACGTTAAGAATTTAACAGTATGACAGAGAGCACAAGGTTCAGTATGAGAATCACTTGCACACTGGTTACCAGTATAAACTGACCATAACCTAACCAGTATATGTACTACTTGCTTTCAGCAGATGACATGGTTGACAAATACCAGTTCAGCTTCTCTGGACTTTTTTGACAGCTAGACTGTAGAGTACGTTAATTGTACAAATAAGGTATATATCCCAATAACTGTCTTTTAAATTAACCTGTTTTTGTCATTTTCTTTCCAGTATTTACTATTTCATTTAGCAGAAGTAAATATTAAAAGGGTTCATTTTACGTTGTGACCAGCATCAGCAGCAAACTTTTTGCAGAACAGTTTGGAGATTTACTTGCTCCTCTTTGGAAAACCATGTATGTGTGTGTATATAATTACACTGCAATTCAGACAGTTATGGTTTACAGTTTGAGGATTACGAAATGGTATATGGCGAGAATCTACTTGATGTCTCTGGCCCTCCCCCTCTGCCTCCACACTGCTCATGTGCAGAATCGGCACGTCCTTACCCTGTGTGTTTTGCCTCAGGCTGAGGTGCTCAGAGTATTTATTAGTTTGCCGTGTGTCAGAGTGGGTATCAGTTTTGCTGGAAGCCGGTGCCTAACCTGGCGATGCTGTATCCCGTGCCTTATTCTGCCTGCCCCCACTCCCCCCAATTAAGGTGCTCTCTTGGTTTTCCTCTCTGGTGACTTGAACCTGGGATCTGCTGGTGTTGCGCCTCTGAACGCCGATGCCTGCATGTTTGGAGTCGATACCAACATCTTGCTGTAAACAGTATGTATATATGAATAAATCCTTCTGCTCCTTTAAGCTTCCCATGTTTACAAGTGTATTTTTTCACCTCATGTTTGAAAATGGTCTCTGCTAGACAAAAATAAGCCATAGACTTAAAAAGTTAGTTTTGGGGCTTCTGGGATATAATGAAGCAGTGGGATCAGAAGAATATATGAAGAAAATGATTCAAGACTCCATTGAAAGGTGTACTACTAATTCAGTCGCTGAGAGCGAAATGCGTGAATCCATGAATACATTAAGTAAAAGGCGATATATTTCACAAGCAATCAACAGGAATGAGTCAGGGACTCAATGTGTCAGGATCTTATTGTTGAAAGAACCGGCAGCATAGCTAGTTAGATTTAAAGGTTTAGTTTAAGGAGGTTTTACCCTTAATAGAAGCTAAGATTACTGAATGCAATTGCTTAATACATGTTATTATAGAAATTCACTTAGGACCATTTCAAATTCAATTAAGAGTATCAAATTTATCAACAGTTTTGGTCTCAATATTTACCTGGTGAGAGTCACAGTGGCTGTTGGTCTGGGCCATCCCTGGACAGTTCCAAGCCAGCTGGGAAAAATTCCCCCTGAGTCTTCCCCAGGGCCTGGAAGTAGTCCCTTGGGAATGTCTACGTGGTATCTTTATAAGATGGTCGTATCACCTCGGCTGACCCAAAGGGTTAAATATACTATTGTCAGCTTCATGTGGACAGAATCTGCCCCATGCAATTGATCAGACAAGGTAGGTGGCGAGTTTCTTCGTAGCGTAACATTTGTATTAGGTTCATAAACACCTGTCAAAGCCAACTAGGAAATATGTTTGCGAGAAATAAAATGAAAAGGGTCTATTATCGCTTGGTTTCACAAACTGTTAAGACTTCTTAAGGGGTTGTATTTTACGCATCACAACAAATCTTTAATCTAGCCCACTTCGCGTCTCTCATTTAGGGTAATTAAACGTGTATTTTCTGCGTATAACGTTGGCATATTTCAATGGATAATATTGATTTATTTGTTAGTACAATTAAGATGTTATACCTTGCAATCAAAATGATAAGTTAATAAACAAGTTCGCATTTAATCGATATAGAAGTCATAGCCCAGTGCTTTGAGAGCAATTCTTGATATTCTAAAATGTGCATATCAAAATCACGGAGTGTCTGTAGATGGGGTATTAGAAATGGCTTGGCC
Organism: Pollimyrus isidori; assembly: GCA_019775955.2. NCBI lineage: Eukaryota > Metazoa > Chordata > Actinopteri > Osteoglossiformes > Mormyridae > Pollimyrus > Pollimyrus isidori. The sequence goes on along the minus strand of JABFDZ020000090.1, from coordinate 1,083,843 downwards.
AAAACATGAGTGGCTCCGGCTTGGCTCACCGACCCCTACGTAATGCTCGGTTTCCGTGCAGAGCTGGTCCGCCTTCCTACGGATTCCAACGGGATTAAAGCCACGTCGAGCAACACATCAATCCCGCATAGAATATAATATCCTTTCGGCAATTCCCTCACACACGTCTTTCACCAGCTCTAACAATCACTTATTTACGAATAATACATCATTCAGGACCGAACAGATCTGCAAACTGCCCCTAATACGACAACGGTCGCTTGTAGTTACACTTATGCACCTGGCCAAGAATATATTTATAGCGTGTCGACATGTGGTGTGTGAAAACAAGTGGCGCCAAGCGAGTTGAGATATCCATTCAGGACTTTCAACCCTTCCTCCATTTCCCACCCAGAAACACCGCGCCCTTCCCCAGTGTGGCGATGCAGCCCAGTGCACGCCCCCATGTGGCGGGGCAGAGAGTAACGGCAGCATTTGCAATTCGCCACTGGATGCCGATAATATTGCGATTCCATGGCTGTAGTTTGTATGTGGGGAGGGGGATTGGCTCTGCAGCGAAAGGAGTATTTTTAGAATGGGAATCGCACTGGGTGTACGGAAAAACACGAAGCGCGAATGAAGTTGGATATAAAACCCAAAGTATACTCCCCATATCTGGGCGCTCAATACAACGAGAGAGGACGCAATTTTCGTGCGGATTGAAAATAATATGTGGGAGCTCCTTGCATTTGTGTGGTTAGCTAGCGGAGTAGCTAGTTAGCCAGCCAGCCGGCTACTGCAACTCGGACGCGGCGTCGTCTGCGACGCATCGGAGCAGAGATTTGCACCTGGAGTCCGGCCCGAATCGACACCGACAGCCGCTGGAAGCATTATTCTGCCGGGCGGGCCTGCCCACCAGATAGCAGTTCTGACATGTAACCTTTGCTAGCCGGTGAGCTAGAAGAGCGCTTCTCCCCCGGGGTCTCGCACTTTAACAGATGGAAGCGGTAAGCCGGTTATTTCGGAAGGACTGTTCGGATGCGGCTGCCTAGAAGGACCCGAGTGCGGTAGAACCACACTAATTAAAAAGGTGAGTTGCCTCATAATTCGACAGCTCACTTAAGTAAACAAGTGTAGTTTTAGTATTTACAACGTATCATATGATTGTTTAAACTGGTTAGGTAAGTAGTTGGCTGTTAAGTCTTTTTGTTTTTGAAAGGCGATGGCTATGGACTGCGGGTAGCCGTCGGTTAAACTGCGCACGAGCGGCGAATACGTGGAAAACCGGGCGCGCGCTATCGCTGACCGTCACCCGCGCGGCGGCTCTCGGTCACCTAAGCCGCCGCGCGACCGGGACTACAGGCTAATCGGCTAGCCAGCTAGCTGGAAGCCAACTTAGTGGTTGCTATCAACTTCTGATTTCTTTCTCCCCCCCCCCCCGCGTTCCGACCAGTTGTGGTCGAAGGCAGGCGACATCGGCTGCCTGGTGTCCTTGGTTAGCTGGTTTCAGTTCGAAGCGACTGGCTACTAGGTTAAGCATCGACCGAAGTCGGGCGGCTAACGGGCTGACCCGCGTCGCTAAAAGCCAGCGGCGCGCTGGAATGCGTAGCCGAGTCCACTTCGTACCATCAACGGCGATGTTCTGGCGCCTGGGCTTATTTTAACCGTACCGAAACTAACACTCCACAAAAACGCCAGGCCGATCGGCTCTGTCTGCTTTATTTTTAATCTTTTACGCTTGAATTGCCAGTTAGCATTGGCTACAGTGACACTTAACAAAAATATGCAGTAACTTTAACAATCTAGATTCATGTTTAAGGAGACTTCAAACAACGTTTAGCTGGCTGTTTCGCTACAAGCTTGTTCAAGTATCTTTCGCTCGGATTCATTTAATACAGGCCTCTCCGAAATATCGTATCTCCATTTTAATTGGGGGGGGGGGGGGTTCTTTTGTTTTACGCCAGGCGTTCATGAACCACTAATTAACGCTGCCGCGCCAGCTGGTTAAATACCCCTGGGTGGGGGCGTGTCGGTGTTGCTGCATAACACTAGTTAACTAGTTAAGTTTTTAAAACCTCTGTCGTTTATTTGCGTTAATGTTAATGCCTCCTAGCACTGTGTGCTCGTTTAATGTCGTCCCGCTCTGGTAAAATAGTAAAAGCATAATGTGGCTGCTTTAGTTTTTTTTGCCTATTGCTTTTGGCATAAATTTTCAATTAGGTGAGAAATGGTTGAAGGGACATTTTTCTCATTAAATTAAGGTCCAGATGGCGGAGTTCCTCGTGCTTTTTAGCCTCTTCTTCGTCCTATTTAATGTATCTTAAATAAGCTAGAGTTTGCATGTTTAATTTATTTCCATCAACTAGATTTGGAATAAGGACGATAGCTATGCTGAGCAGTTATTCCAACATTAAAACAGCTGTCATTGTTTCTTTGCTCTGGTTTCTATACATGATGGGGCTGTGACAAACTTTATAATATAAGTTGTTCGATTGGTTTTACGGGATATTCCGTTCAGACTGGGGAAGCGAATTGTTTGGATTCCATCCTCGGATAATTTAATTTTGTTGTCCATTAATAAGCGCCTACGAAATGTTTTTCTATAATGTATCTTTGGGAAACTAAAAGCACAGTGAGAAATGCATATAAACTCTTCCATCGTGGTGTTCCACGAAGCAGGATTTCTTAGTTAGTTGGGTTAATTTCAAGTAGAAGTCATGACTGTCCAATAAGAGTTTAGATAAGGAACATTCCCGTTGGATAATCACGATTGTGTCCAGTGTTGGGGGAAAAATATTAGGGTTTCATTCTTTGGTGTTACGCTGCTTCAATTAAAGCAGCTGTTATTTTGTGCTACAGGTGAAATATATGACTGTATAAAATACTCTAGATACACTTTAACCGTTATCGCTACATTTATTTGCTTACCAGATGCACGTCTCCAAGGCGACGTACAAGTGAGTAAAGCTTGTGGTAGAAAAACGGGGTTCGACGGCACCCACCACAATGGGACCAGTTAAAGAGCCCAACAGTGATATGACAACTCTGCGGGGCAAAGGATTCGAACCAATGACTTTCCGCCCCACGGCCACAGATCTATAACCGCCCGCTCTTTTCATATGAGATGCTTTGCTATCTACTTAAAGTACATCAGAATCCCTGTACGCCATCTAATATGTCATATAAAAATAGACTCATTAGGGATTCGTTTTACTCAGAGGAAATTAATATATAATCAATCTAAATCTAATATGTATATATGCTTTCCCTAAAGTATCACAAAGATATTTATGTATTGTAAAGTTAGCATTCAATGCTGATGGTTATCGCTTTACAAATCAATTTCCCTTAACAAAATATCACGTTAATACCTGTCAGCGGTCTTGGTTTTGTACGTATAGCAGCGAAAGGCAAAACCTGCAAGGGTGGAGAGGGGCGTTTCCTAGCCTGTTTATTTATCGTATGTTTATGAAAATTAATGACCGATGAGTGTAAAATATTAGGTTAGTACTATCAAATGGCATTTCTGAACAAATAAGTAATCGATTTTTATAAATGTTTCTCCCCGTTACTTTTCGTCATGAAAGAAGGGATATCTGACGCGCCTGAGTGTAAGACTTGTTTTGCCTCGGAACCATAACGCACCTGGTTGTTTCACCACAAATACCCGGACTTCACAGGAAATGACGGACACGGAAGTTGTATTCCCTTTGTATCCGTGTTGTTTGTTTTACTTAAGGAAATTTTGATTTATAATGATATGCACGGGTATGTTGTTTTAAAATTTAATTTGCTGTTGATTATTATCAAACGGGTAACAATTTGTAATGGTATTCATCTGTAGCAGTTTTAAGTACCGTTTTCTTTTTGTAGTTTAATGTTTTAAAATCTGTTTTGTGACGAGGCAAAGTGTTCTTTCCTTCAGTTGATAGACGCAGCAGGAGAACAACTCGTCTTCAATAAACTTTTATGGTGGTTATACGGCATGTTATGTATATTACACGAAAGACGTCAATGGTAAAGGAAGTTGGCGAATTCATATTATGCATTGCATAAATATTGCATTTAAAAGAATAACTGGTACAGATTGAGGGTTTTTTGAAACTGTTCATTTTGATAGTTGTTAAGTAGATATTTAAAAGAGAGAACAAAAATCTATTTAGAGAACTTTAACCATGTGAACAATATATGTTAAACCCGAGTTAGCCAACTTTTAATTGATGATAATAACTGAAGCATTAAATGGTATCTGCATTTTAGAGAGAGGCCATTAAAATGTATTATTTCGTTTGGTCACCCTTTATAAACTCCAGTCTCATGCGGAGTTATGGTGCTTTTTTAGGTCTCTGTGTAGTACAGAGCTGTACCGGGAGAAGGGATGGACAACCAGAAATCCAACTGCGAGGAGAATGATTCCGAATCGGCAGGTAAGCAGTCAGTACAGGTGTTTTTTCAAACGTATAGTGATTGTTTTCTATGTGGAAGTAGAACTATAACAGGTTCCTGTTTACACACCTGGGACTAGCCTCGCTTGATAATAGCAGATTTTTTTTGTACAATAGAGGGTTTCTATAACACGACTACAGAACATGACAAAAAAATTACACATCTCAGGATTTTTGAACAAGGTTCAGATTGCCTTTAAGAGGATACCATATGGGCATTAGAGGTCTTTGGGGTTTGGATTTTACAAAAGCTTTACGACATTTTGAATTAAAATTTAAGTCATTAAAAATAAACCCCAAATCAATAGCGCCCCCAGTATTCTGGAGGGTTACAGTCCTGTGTGAAGTCAAAAGTAAAATTATTAAATTGTACAGTGCTTATAGCTGTTGCATGCTGTTTAGTTTTTTTCTGTAATCCTATTTTGCACCCTCCAGCTGATGGCAGCGCACCTCCAGAGAAGTCTGCTCCCGCTGATGGAGACCCAGAACCCCCAGAAAGAACCATGGAAGTTTCTAGTGCTACTTTGTAAGTACCTGGGTGCCAGATGTTCGGTAAACAAGATTAATGCATTTTATTTTGCATTTAGCTGCCTTTATATGATTAAAGTAGTTTTAGAGTGTTCAGAAACGTGTTGTCATACTATCTTAATTGTTAATGGAAATAAAACGTCAATAATGCTTGGGTTGTATTCAGTTTTTAATTTCTTATTAAGATCTTTAATATCTTCACATTGGCTCAGTAAATATCCCTCCAGTGTTTCTGTTGCTGGGGAGAGGGTGCAGTATTTGTCTGCCAAGGTATATCTTTTGGCAGTTGTACAAGGACCGCAGAAATCTTTCTGGGGTTTGTAGGTTGCCAGTTATTGGCAGTGGTGCGTATTCCCTAGTCCAGTTTGCCCTCGCTTCTCCAGCTGTGGTTTGCTTTACCGACAATGTGTATAGTGGAATATTTCTGGGCACAAATAGCATTTGATATTACTAGATTGATTGGAGAATGTGGGAAGTATCGTCGTGGCAGCAAACACTGAGGCAGCTTTGATTTGCGTTTCCAGGGAAATCGGCAGGGCCTGTGCACTTTGTAACTGTGATGAGCGGAGCTTGCATGGCCAGCGGGAGCTCCGGCGCTGTGGGCCCTCTCTCCTCTGGTTCCCGCTCGAGGGACCTGCTGCTGCTCCCCTGCCGGCCGGCGATGATGATCTGTCCTCCGTCGGATTCCCTGACCACATCAGTACCACTTCGTTGTTTGACGAAAATGGTCAGTCGGCAGATGAATAACGGGTCGTGCTGTTTGCCCGCGTGTCCTTCTATGTGTCACCATAGTCGGGGGCCACCTCAAGGATGTGGGTTTGGACTCCTTTGTGGAAATTCCCCGGTTTGTTAACCTGGCTATGAATATGAATTTCTTCCATCTGTCTGCGTGTGCATAAGTATGTACGTACCTAATCAGCAGTGGGTTTTTAATCTATATCACAGGTCTCTTCTCATGTGACAGCTGTGCCATTGAAATAAGTTTGTGCCATTGTGATTTTCTTTGTGCTTCTTTCACTTATGAACATTGCCTGAAATATCCTGTATATACCTTTATGATGTACAACAGTGTCACTGGTTTTACTCTCCCTGCACCTGCGGGCATCACAGGGCACTGCTGGGTGCACTACTGCTGTGCCGTCTGGTCGGAGGAGGTGAAGCTGACGGGCGATCAGCAGCTGGAGGGTGTGGATAGAGCAGTCATCTCAGGGATACGACAGGTTGGATGGGTGTGGCGTGGGGGACTTCGTTTTATTTTTTTGAGAGCGGTACACCTATGAGGTCTACTCGTTATGCATTGGTACGGAGTGAACGAAGAATGTAAACGCACCATTAAGGAAGGAAGCATGCAGTGTGTTTGAAATGGGTCAAGGGGGATGATGCAGGGCTGCCAAGGCTTCGCTGCTAAGGCTCTGCTCCTTGTTTTGCAGCGATGTGAATACTGCAAAAGGCTGGGTGCAAGCATAAGGTGCAGGGCGGAAGGTTGCTCACGTTTTTACCACTTCCCCTGCTCGGCGGCCAGCGCCTCTTTCCAGTCCATGAAGCTGCTGGCTCTCCTCTGTCCAGAGCACATAGACAAGACGGCCGAATTGGGTAGGTGCACGGATCTTCTTCGGCCTCCTGCGTGGCCACTTTTTTCGTTCCCCTCTAACGGATCACCTCTTGGCACTACCCAGTGGGCGAGGAGTCACGCTGTGCTGTTTGCGACTCTGCGGGGGAGCTGCCCAGCCTGCTCTTCTGCACGGGCTGCGGGCAGCACTACCACGCTGGTTGCCTGGAGATCAGCGCCACCCCGCTGCAGCGCTCTGGTTGGCAGTGCCCTGAGTGCAAGGTGTGCCAGACCTGCAGGTGAGCCTGTATGGCAATGTGTGCATCAGCACACCATGCCTGTTTATTCAGGATGGCATTTAAGGTGGAGCGGCGTTTGAAGAGGTTTGTGTATAACTACTCCACGATTAGTGACAGCGGTCGATTCCAACAGTTAAGTCGTTAAGTGAAAAGGTTTAATAAGTGTGTATCATGGTAGCTTAGGCGTGACCATTTTTAGCATCGCTTTGTACAACCTAGTTCTAGGATCTCTTTTGCGCTGGTGTGTGTTGCTGTCAGGTGTGTGAAATTTGGCTGTAAATGCACACATTGATTAGAAAATAATTTTTTATTACCTCTGTATTTGCGAGGTTATAACTAAATGCAGAGTGATTGTTCAGGAAATGCCGAGAGGCAGAGACGTGCAGACATGATTCTGGCCGTTTAGTCTGTCTTCTCAAGTTAAGGTAACCAATGCTTTTCTGTGACTCGTCTGGCTCTGCTGGGTGGAAGTGAACACTCTGTGCGTCGTGCATCCACAGGCAGCCCGGGGAGGACTCCATGATGCTGGTGTGTGACGCCTGCGATAAGGGCTACCACACCTTCTGTCTGCAGCCCGCCATGGAGTCTCTTCCCTCAGACCCTTGGAAGTGCCGGGTCAGTCGCGGCCTGCGCTACACTCGCCTCCTGTGTTGCGGCAGGTGGCCCGCTGTGGATTTACTGAAGCCTGTGCCTGGTGTCTCTCTTCCCCCAGAGGTGTCGGGTATGCAGCGGCTGCGGCTGCCGGGGCTCCACCCTGTCCGGATCGGTGCAGTGGTTTGAAAAGTACAGCGTGTGCGGTGGCTGCCATGCACGCCGCAGCCTGGCCTGCTGTGTTTGCAACCAGGGCCCCGAGTCCCCGAGCGCCCTGCACCCCTGCCAGGCCTGCGGCAGGTCAGTGATCCATGGGTACCGCACGGGTCCCACTCCCCTGTCTCCCTCTGTCGATAAGGCACGTTTTACTGGACTGCTGTGCCTGTCGTGCTATTAGACAGCGATTCTTTAATGCTACATTGCAAGTTGTTTATAATAAAACCCTCCTTTGTGACATCATTTTAATCTAATATTAAGCTTGTCCTATTTCTTTATTTATTAACAAACTTCTCTTTTCAAGTTTACTGGACATTTTGATATTACATTTTTTAATGTATCTGTGTACATGAAATTTTATCTGGTTCCTATTTCTATATGAATTGTTATTGGCTGACCCTATTTCTTGCCATGAGATGCTGACATGGCATAAAATATCCAACTATGACCTACCTTCCTACCTCCTTTCATGCGTCCTTTGCTTTTAGGTCGGTACACATGCAGTGTGCGTCCCAGCTGGGCTCCGCGGACGGGACCTACACGTGCCTCCGCTGCCGGCAGCTGGAACCTGTGGTGGAGGCCAGTGCAGCTCGCGCTCTGCTTGAAGGAGAGTCTGAGGCCGCAACGCCAGCTGAGCCCTTGGATCCAGGTAATTCCCCAGCCTTTTGTTTGTAAGTGTAAGATAATGGCCGGTGGTCTTCAGCAATGCCAGAGCTCATTAAATGGTATTTGGGTCTATTTTCCCCAAGTGCTCTAATGCTGCAGTTGTAATGCTGCAGCAGTTGGATAAGGGTCTGGGTTCTGAGGTGCTGCTGTAGCCTCCTGTGGTTCTGAAATGTCCTCCTGTTGGTCTCGGTTGGCATTAATGGGTGACGCATTCTTCTCGCTCTAAAACAAGTTGATTTTTAGCCTGTGTTTAAATATAGCACTTTTACTGAGGTGCCAACAAAACAAAGGCTGTTTTTGAGTTGTGTTAGCCAACATTTATTTCTTTGTCTTGTTTTGCAGGCCTGGAGAGCACCACTGAGGAGGAGAAGTGTGTGGAGCAGCATGAGGAGCGGCCTTCAGCAGCAGAGGAGCCTGAGCGTGAGGGGGCAGTAGGGCCCACAGAGCAGCCCCCTCTCTCACCTGAGCCTCCAGGTAAACTAGGGTTCTCTGTTGGGGGAATATGGCCTGAGAACATGCTGGATTACCTATAGCAGGTAGAGGAGGAGCTCACAGCATGTGTACATGCCGGGGAGGAAGTCGCTCTCCCTTTTACCTCCGGGTACTCGCTGGCCAGGCACGTAGGCTGTGTCTGCTCTCGCTTCAGTAACCTAATATGAATTTCCCTTTCCTTTCTCTTTATTAAGTGGAGTTCAGTGGTGAAGAGGTTGGGCACTTGGAGGCCGGGCCTTGTCCTGCTCCTGTGGCTGGTGAAAGGGACGTGGCACCTCAGAATGCGCTCCCCAGTGACTCCCGACCTCCTGCCCTGAGTTCTGCAGCAAAGGTCCAGGCTGAGCCAGGAGCTGAGGGTTTGGTGGAAGAAGAATGTAAAGAGCAGGAGGAAACGGAACAGCTGTCAGTGGAGGAAAGAGATACAGGTGTCACTGATGCTTTGACTCCAAATGAACCTCCTGCTCACCCCCAAACCCCTCCCATGGCCACCCAGGAGCTGGAGTACCTTCCAATGGAAGGGGTCAAGACTGAACCTCACACTGTACCTGAGGCAGAACCAAGGACTAGCCCTCCTTCTTCTGTGGATGAGGAACCTCCACCTGACACAGTTCCTGAAAATACCCTGTCGGAAGAGGCAATGGAGGAGTGTGCGGGGCCCGCAGAGGAGGTGCATGGTGAGGTGAAAATTGAGCCAGAGTCCCAGGAAATGGGATCCAAACAGGAACTCCTCCTGGATGAGATGTCCAACCTGAGCCATGGAGATGGCAGCAGCAGTGGATTCCTGGGCTCCCCTGGGGAGCCTGATTGCCAGTCTCTGTCCACGGAGCTTGGCCTGGGGCAGACGGGAAGGTCCAAGTCAGACTGCTTGCTTACAGAGACTGATGACTCATTGCCCTTTGATCCCCTGAATTCCGATGGGGACAAAGTCAAACGGAGAGGCTCTCCTGGTCGCTCTCGTGTCAAGCAGGTACTGAATGACAAATTTATTTAAATATCAATATTGATTCATTAGAAGGTATAGAATAGAGACAAAATGGCATGAAAATCTTAAATCACTATTGTAGTGACAAAAGTTAGCATGGTTTACAGGGTTATCGTGGTATTGTTGAAATGTGCCGAAAATTTTCAAAATCACCACAAATAAAATTGGCACCAGTATGTCATTTTTGTTTGCATAAATATTAAAATAACTTGTGTAAACACGAAAACCATATCAAATGTGCATCAATATTAAAAATCTCAGGAGTGCTGTCACTGCCTTCCACCATGTGTCACTGACACTAAACAAACCCATATTACATGCTGGCTCTGTCTGCCTGCGTCTGGCTCTGTCTGCTGCTAACTTTGGTTGATGGTGGACAGTATTTTACATGAATTTTACAAAGTGTAGTAATCAGTTTTAATGATAATTAAAAATTGAAACGGTAATACTAGCTGTTGGGATTTTACCATGAAACTGGTAACAGGTTCATCCCTAGTGCAGAATGGAATCATGGGTTGGATTTTGGCTGAGCTTTTAGGGTTGGTGTTTGTGAGTATTACCGTATTCTCAGTTTGTAAATGATGGTCTCCCCTCTCGGTTGCTTATGGGGTTTCACTCTGCCCTGTGCTCTATGCCCTCCAGGGCCGTGGCAGCAGTTTCCCAGGGAAACGGCGGCCGCGGGGCAGTGCGAGCGGCCGGGGCCGAGGTCGCTCACGGCTGAAGGCCATGGCCTCCTGCATTGAGGCCTTTCTGGTGAGCTTATGCATGAATGCGTCATCGTTGAACTCTGATGTATTTATTCCCAAGATTGTTATTGAGGTGGTAGTGTGTGGCCATTTGAGGCAATGTATGCATGGTACATTCCAAATTATTATTTCTGTGTCTGCAAGTGTTAATGTTATTAACAATGCATTCACTCGTATATTACATTTTGGTGCCTTACTTACGGGTTTGCTGTTGTCAAGTTTCTCTTTATTTAGGCTTCCCTACTAAACTTTCACTGTCCCTATTCTCCTTTACATTCCTGGGTATAGGGTGTGGGTTGTGCTGTGGGTTGCCTTTGGTTTTGTTTCTTATCTGATTACATTGTAATAGATTCAGCCCAGATCGGCTGCTCCATGTTCTTTTTGCTTTTATTGTGTCCTAATGCGTGGATATGGTGAATCGGTAGTTGGTGGAATTTGGATTGGGGGAAGGGAACGCGCAAAGGCATTGCGTTTCAGAGTGAAGCTGCAGTGCATGCTGCTGAAAGTCACCAGGGAGAGACAGGAACCATACCTCTGACTGGCTGTGGCCTGCATGTCTCCTCCTTGACAGCCTTGCATTAGCTGGAATAACTGTGGGAGCTGCTGTAACTAGCTGTGTATTAACCTGTCCACCAGTAGCATAGTGTGATCAGGGCAGCAGGACCTGAGCTGGTGACCAGAATGCTATGTAGTTTGAGTGTCATGGTGAGCTGCTTAACACGAACGAGTCCAATACAGCTGTATGAAGGCATTTCTAATGCATAATAGATATAATCATTCCAAGTGAGTGTATTATAATCTGTGGTTCAGTCGTGAAATTTCATGAATCCTATGGTTTCCCAGCAAAGCATGGACACAGACACTGGCCTGGGTAAAGATGAAGAGGAGGAAGAGGATGACACTATGCAGAACACCGTGGTGCTCTTCTCCAACACGGACAAATTTGTCCTGCAGCAGGTACCCAATGTAGTCCTCAGGCATCCACTTTCGCCTGGTTTCGGCATAGCTGACGTCGTGCCCCCTCCCCCCAGGACATGTGCGTGGTTTGTGGCAGTTTCGGACGCGGAGTCGAGGGACAGCTTCTGGCATGTGCCCAGTGTGCCCAGTGCTACCATCCCTACTGCGTTAACAGCAAGGTGTGTTGCCATGGTCCCAGTGTTTCTCCTGTCCGTCGCACTAAGGTGGTATTTTTCAGGCCGGTCCACAGGGAGCTGGCCGGCACCAAAATCGTGGACCGAAGGGACCTGGAGCCCCTTCCATGCTCCCATCATTTGGTCAGCATAAATGAACAGAATGTTGTTGTTTTTCACAACAGTTTGTTTATAGTAAACTTACCTGCCAGAGCTCCCGTTCTCTGGACTGTACTTCATAGGTCCTGGTTTAATTGTGGCTGTGTGAGTCTTTTGGTGTTTTTCTTTTTTTTTTTTTTTAATCTTGTTGCATGGCTGCATGTGGCGCCCCCTTGTGACATTTATTTGCGCTGTGCAGATTTCCAAGATGATGCTGAGCAAAGGCTGGCGTTGCCTGGAGTGCATCGTGTGTGAGGTGTGCGGCAAGGCCTCGGACCCTGCCCGGCTGCTGCTGTGCGACGACTGTGACGTCAGCTACCACACTTACTGCTTGGATCCCCCACTGCACACTGTGCCTAAGGGCGGCTGGAAGTGCAAATGGTGCGTGACCGGAGGCGTGAATCCAAATCCAAAGTAGTTGCTGTGCTAACGGTTCTGTGATGGATTGCTGTGCTCTGCCCTGCCCCCTGCCTGCAGGTGCGTGTGCTGCATGCAGTGCGGAGCTAGCTCGCCGGGCTTCCACTGCGAGTGGCAGAACAACTACACGCACTGCGGCCCCTGTGCCAGCCTCGTCTCCTGCCCCGTGTGCCGCGAGAACTTCATGGAGGAGGAACTGCTCATGCAGTGCCAACACTGCGACCGGTGTGTGTGGTGCGCTAGGGCTGACGGGTGTTCACCAGTGAAGGGGCCCCCCTCTGACTGGCTCTTGCCTTTGCGTAGCTGGATGCATGCTGTGTGTGAGGGCCTCTACACCGAGGACGAGGCGGAACAGGCATCTGATGAGGGATTCGTCTGCACTGCCTGCTCGCCCTACGTCCCCAAACCCCCAGGTAACGTGGTTTCATCTGGGCAGCTACACTAGCGGCTAGAAGACGGGGATGCATGCTTCTCGGGTAATTTTTCTTTTAAATGAACTTAGATGTTTTTCTCCCCTTTTGTTAAGTGTTGGAGCCACCCCTGGTGACAACAGTGAAAGTGAAGGAACCAGGTTTGTGGGTTTAAAAGGCTTTTGTTTGCGTCACTTGTTTCTCATTGGCCGATGGTGATGTAGCTCACCGGCATTGTTGTTCTGAGCACGTGCGCCGGGCCTCCCTCTCAGAGCCGCAGTTCTATCGCCTGGAGGGCGTTTGGCTGACGGAGACGGGCATGTCCATGCTGCGCGGAATCGCTTTGTCGCCAGTGACTAAGCGGCGACAGCGGCGCTCCCGCACTCTGGACGGGCTGGAGCTGAAGGATGGCGAGGGGGATGCGGAGAAGGGGGAAGGTGAGTATGCGTCTGCATCTCAGAGGCTTTGCCTGAAGCGGGACCCTGGATGAGGAACCTGCTCTCTACCCTCTCTTGAGCAGGTTGTGGGGAAGCCATGGGGAGTGAGCCCAAAGCGGCGGCCCCTGGCAGCCCCGACCGGGAGCCCGGGCCTGAGGGGGCAGCAGAAGGAGATGGAGTGAAGGGGGGAGCGGAAGAGACCGATGATGGGAAGAAGAGGAAGAGGAAGCCCTACAGGCCAGGTAGCCTTGGAGGCCGGCACATCGGCGTGTGCCGGGGTGGGGTCAGCTGGCATCCCTGAATGGTTCCTCTCATCGGTTGTAGGGATTGGTGGGTTCATGGTGCGACAGAGGAAGTCCAACCCCCGGGCGAAAAAGGGGCCCGCAGTGCCCCCTGCTGGAGAATTGGATGGGCTGAACGCAGACAAGCCTACTGATGAAGACAAGCTAACAGCAGGTTAAACCGTGCGCTTGTGTCTGCTCTTTGCTGCTGTCTCACCATCCCTTCCTCTGTCTTTCTTTGTGAAATAGTTATTCAGTAACAAAGTTTGGTCTTTGGTTACCGGATTAGCATTACAGATACTAATCAGTGCAAAAATGACATGTGGTACATGTCAGCTATAGATGTTCCTGGAGGTCAATGTCTTCTTTTATAGCGGGCCTGTAATATCGAGGATGTTTCATGCTTGCTCAGGAGCTCATCCGGACACTCCTGCGAATGCACTGTCTGACCTGAAGGTGGCTGAGGGGGAGGGAGAGCAGGCTAAAAAGCGCAGGGGCCGAAAGAAGAGTAAGCTGGAAGACGCCTTCCCAGGGTACCTGCAGGTACGTCACATGGCGGATATGTCCGAGCCAGTCCTGTGGACAGTGGGCCAGCCGGTGCCCACTGAAGTATGGTTAGATAGCCTCTCTGTCTCTGCTAACACAGGAGGCTTTTTTTGGGAAGACCCTCCTGGATCTTAGCAAGAAAGCACTGCTGCCGCCTGCTGGTCAGAGGCAGGCTCATGGTCATCTCCAGCCTCCACCCACTACAGCAGCGGCTGAATCAGGTGAGGGGTAAGACGGGTAAGGCGGCTTTTGCATGCAAAACGTCTCTATCTTAAAGTGACTGTCCTCATATGGGAAATTTCAGCTGAGGCAAAGGAAGGAATGACAGCAAACCAGAAGCAGCTGAGTGCTCCTGTGTCAGAGGCTGCAGGAAATGCCGATGGTAAGCTTGCTTTATTTAAAACATTATTTACCATACATGGATATTTCTGCTGGCTAGTTTGATAGTGTCTGACCGGCTGTCTTGGTGAACTTTCAGCTGATGCAGGTGCCGCTGGACCTTTGTCTCCCAAGGACCAGTTGGCAGATGTCGCACAAAGCTGCAGCTCTGACAGACCTGAGGGTGAGGGTCCTGCTTGCAGCTGCGTTGCAGCTTTGGGTGCCCCAACAGCGCTGTCCTCGTTTGCACCCGTCACATGCCTCCGCTCTCCTCACTCCTGTGGCCCTGGCTTTCCCCTAGGTGGCAACAGTCTCAGTTCAGAGCAGTTCTTCCGGAAAGTGCTTGGAGTTCAAGACGCGGCTGCCCTTGGGGATGGCCAGCAGGGGAGTGCGGGAGCCGTCGTAGAGCCGGGGCCGGGTGAGCCCAGCCGAAGCCTTCCTCCAGGTTTGTATGGGCATGGGGCGTAGGGGGAGAGAATGATGGGGAACGAGACTGGGCTAACTGGGATGTCACAATGTGTGGTCAGCGAGTGAAGCTTCGTGCTGCTGCTTGGCCAGCCTGCCTTGACACCGGGAGTGTTAATGAGGTCGCCGTGGTAATGTGACAGCTGGACACTGTGCCGTGACACTCCCCTCTGGCCTCCATGCAGGAGGCTCTTTGTCTAGCTCCCTGCCTTCTGCTGGCATGATGGATTCTTTCCCCGGGCTCTCCCAGTCTCCATTTTTGGACAGCCGGTAAGACCATTTATCCTGCAGTCCTGGTCGGCCTTCCTAATGATGCTCCCTATTCCTACAGTGTTTGCTCACCTCTTGTTCCGTTATCAGGGATCGCCCAGGTTTCTTCAGCCCCGACCATGGAGAGGACAGTACCTGGGCGACACCTTCCACCCCAGCCTTACCCTCCACGCCCTCCACGCCCCCCACGCCCACAGAACCGGAGGGCGACGGCCTGTCTTACAGCCAGCGCAGCCTGCAACGCTGGGAGAAGGACGAGGAGCTGGGGGAGCTGTCCACCATCTCACCGGTGCTCTACGCCAACCTCAATTTCCCCAGTCTCAAGCAGGACTTCCCGGGTTAGTCTGCCGGAAAACCGCATGCACACGGCACATGCCACTTAACCCGGAGGCCGGGCTCCGCTTTGGTTCGGCTGGTTACTTCTTCCTTGATTTGCTCTTGACAGACTGGTCCAGTCGCTGCAAACAAATAATGAAGATGTGGAGGAAGATTTCCGCTGCGGATAAGGTGCCCTTTCTGGTAAGGTGCAGTTTTCCCTGCAGCTTTTCCATCGCATCTGGCTCTGTCCGTGTCGCATGGCATCGGTGAGGTAAACAGCAGTGATGTCACGTAACCATCCTTCCTACCTTTGCCGCGACAGCAAAAGGCCAAAGACAACCGGGCTGCCCAACGAATCAGCAAGGCACAGAAGGTCAGAAATGCCCTGGGGAGGGGGTGGGGTTGTGTCTCTGGGAGGGGCTTGATATTAGTGCAGCTCTGCTGTGAGTGTCTGCTGACTTACTCTGCTCTGCTGCTCCCCCCCACAGCAGTCTGAGGTCCAGCTGTGCCGGTCCGTGAAGACTGAGCGCCCTGACCTGCACCTCCACATCCCCCCACCACTTTCTGGCTCCCTTTCCACTCCGTCGCAGCCCAGCTCTGCGGAGAGCCCCTTCTCCATCATGCCTGGCGCCGGCACCCCAGTGGATCCGTTCTCTGCGCTTACTCCCCAGTCGCCGCACCCTCAGTCCGCTGG
This sequence comes from Pollimyrus isidori, assembly GCA_019775955.2. NCBI lineage: Eukaryota > Metazoa > Chordata > Actinopteri > Osteoglossiformes > Mormyridae > Pollimyrus > Pollimyrus isidori. The sequence continues at coordinate 1,067,845 of JABFDZ020000090.1, read as the reverse complement.
CAGTCCACTGCAGGCCCTTTCCTCAGGCAAACCCCCGTCAGGCCTGCAGCTCGCCCCCCAGGGCCAGCCGGGCTGCTCCGGCCCGCAGGACACGCAGCCCAGTTCCTGTAGGTCTCCAGCAAGCCTGCCCAAGAGCCCTCAGCACAGAGTCCCTGGGGGCTCCGCTCTGCTCTCTCCACCACACTCCTCCCCCTTTGGAGACCCTCCATGTAGTCAGAAGGGAGGGAGACGTCAAGAGCACAGTACTTCATCCCCTCTGTCTGCGGCCTCCCCAGCAGGGATGGGGCAGCAGAAGCTTGAGCTGGTTGGTATCCCCTCCAGTAGGGCTCCTTCTGCCGGGAGCACAGACATTATCTCTGGCTCTGCTCCTGGCTTGCTGGAGTCAGGGGACAGACTGTTTAAGACCCCCATGACACCACGGGCCCAACAGGGCGACGCCACCAACCCCGCCGGCTGCCCCCTGCCTGGTGCTTCACCCAGTCACCTTTCTGAAAGCTTCCGCCAATCTCCCTTGGCCTCGTTTTCGGACATACACGCTCAGCCTGCTCTCGCCCCTCGGCCTCAGTCAGGGGAAGGCTGCTCTCCTCTGTCCCAGAGGCCTCTGCTACCTCAGGCAGACCCCAGCTCCAGAGTGGCTGCCAGCCCCCAGTCACCCCTCAGCACAGGCACTCTTTCGAGTGAAGTCTTTGCTGCGCAGTCCCCTGTCCCTCCCTGCTTCCAGTCTCCTGAACCTTACTCTCGCCCTCCCTCGCGGCCCCAGTCCTGCGACCCTTTTGCTTCTCTGCAAAAACCCCCCCGGCCAACCTCAGTTCCCCCACAAGGCAACCTGGGCTTTCCGGCCTCCACTCACCCCGGCCAGCCTTCTCCAGTGGCACCCCCTCTATCTTCCATCGGGGATCCCCTTTCAGGAAAGCCCCCTGGACCCCCTGTGGTGAACTGTAATCCCAGCATGGGTGTGTTTCCAGGGGCAACAACTCAGGTGCATGGGGCTTTTGGGGAATCCCGCCCTCCCCAAGCTGAGCCCCAGCCCGCCCAGCCTCAGGTGTTGAGCGCCGATAGCTTCCCCTCGCGATTACAGCCGCCATCGGGGGCATCCGAACCCTTTCCTATGCGAGCCCAAGAGGTGCCTCGCACCCCTGCCATAGCGGGCCCTCGGGAGCCACAGGAGCTGCACGTGAGTCAGGACCTGGCGACAGGCAGTCTAAGCCAGTCAGACCTGGAGAAGCACCGCCAGGTAAAGCCATCACTTTTATAGGCAAATGTCAAAAGCATCTGTATGGCTTCTGATATGGGGAACATTTTTGGACATGCTGTTTATGGAAATGGGTCCACATGATATTGACATGATGAAAGGGGACTTGAGTAGTTGCTAAGCGTGTTAAGTGATTTATTGCTAGAGAAGAGTCAGCCAAAGTTTAAAAACAAAAAATGGAACTGGACTATGAATCCGCAGTTATCAGGTATTTCTCACAGCTTTCATTTAAGACTGCTCAAAGACCACCGTTTCCTCTAACGGAAGCATATTCCCTTTTTTCCCCTGTTCTTTCCCTTTGCAGAAACAGAGATTAAGAGAGTTATTAATGCAGAGAAACACTCTGCGACAGGAGAAAGCAGCAGCTGCAGCTAATAACAGCGCCACCCCCTGGCCAGGAGACAACATGCCACCCTACCAAGCAGATAAGAGTCAACGAGCACCCCCACCTTACCCCCAGGTACAGGTCTAACTGCCATGTTGACTGTACAATACTTGTTTCTATAATAGGAAATCTATCACTGATTTGTTTCTGCTATTTTAGGATTGCAGCTGGATAACCAGCAACAAGAGCAGCTCTGAGTTGGGCAAGAAGGCTGCTGTAAGCACAATGGGAGAAAAGCTCAGTTGTCCCATTCCTCCTGGGGTGCCTGCATTAACGGACACTATTGGCATTAGGTATGAACATTATTTTATTTATTCAAAGAAACATGCAGGAAATGTGTTCTATCATTCTTAACCCCTTTATTTACAGTATAGTAATAATAATTGCAGTATTAAATTGTACCTGTTTGTTTCTGTGTGCCATATATTATCAAATGCTTGCAAATTTTCCTCCCCTGCAGACAAACAGGGCAAAACAATCCCCAGGGCTTCCACCTGCATGGTCAGTCACCTGCTCAGTGGCCCGGACAAAGTGCGACTCCGCGGAGATTTCTGCAGCCAGCTGTGGTGGAGGTGGCAGCAGCTACCAGACGCCACTCGTCTACCTCTGTTGGTGATTTGCTTAACGTCCAGAGGATGCCGGGAATTTCCAGCACCCTTGCCATGACAACTGGCTCTCCTGCTCAGGCTGTACAGGGAGGCCCTGTGCCTGGAACCCCTCCACAATTTATCGAGCTGAGACACAACATGCAGAGAGTGCCTCCGGGAGCGCAGTTTTTGGCGCGTGGTGTGCAGCCCCGGCCGCGTTTGTTCATACCTCAACAGGACGTGGGTCCCCCATTTCCACATGCTTCTTTATCTGCTCCTCCAGCTCTGCCGCTGCCTGCTGCCACCCCACCTCAGGTGGAGGCAGTCAGAGATCCTGGGCTGGGTTTGCAGCCATGCGCCACCGTACTGCCCCAGCAAGCCACTTTGCAGTCACCCCAAGCCCAGCAGCAGCAACTCAGCACCTCTACTCCAAACCTAAGTATGTCCAGCATGCACATTCAGAAACCAGCCCCCCAGACTGGTACTGGAGAAGACCGAAAGGCTTCCTCTGTAGACCCAATGGCTATAAGGCCCTGTCACCTAGACATGCCAGAGGCTGAACTTGATGACCCATTTGATGCCAAGGGGTTGGGGGGCACCGGGGGTGATGATGGCACTGAGGATGTTGATGACCTTGCCACACTTGACCTTGGCCCTGATAAGGGGGACGATGATTTGGACAATCTGGAAACCACTGACCCACACCTGGATGACCTGCTGAAGTGTGATGAGTTTGACTTGTTGGCCTACACTGATCCTGAGCTTGATCAAGCAGATCCCAAGGACACCTTTTCTGAGCAGCTTCGGTTGGTAGAGGCTGAGAGTGAAGTCCCAGGTGCCTCCTCCACATCTGTTCCTGGTGTCAAGGTGGAAGACAAACCAAAGCTGGATTTGACAGAGCAGAAATCGTTAAAATCAGGCACGTCAGCCAGCGGTCCACAGCCAGTGTTGACTTCCTCAAGCATTCCTCATCCTTCTACACAGAATAGCCAATCATCAGAGGCCCAGAGTCTCCCGACACTTAAGTTGGAGGAGAGCAGTTTGTTGCCTGGCCTTGAGGATGAAACTAGACCTAAGGCAAAGCAGCTGCCTTCTGGTGCCATAAAGGATGAGATGGCAGAATCTGTCTCCATGATATTAGGAGGGTCACCAAACACTGCCAAGCCCCACTGTGGGCTTGCTGCTCAGCTGCCAAACACGCCTGCTTCTCTTGGAACAGTTCCTTTGGGAGGTCTACCATTTACTCTCCCTGCAGACTCAATTTCCTTTCCCTCAGACAATCTGCATTCAGACCTGGATGAGGACCCACTGGGGCTACCTGATGGAGGGGGGCAACATTCTCCTGCTGTAGATTTGGACAAAGTCGAAAGCTCTCTGGAAGCCAGTGAGCTACCCCTATTAATCCAGGATCTGCTGGAGCACGAGAAGAAGGAGCTTCAGAAGCAGCAACAACAACAGCAACAATTGAGTGCCCTTCAGCAGGGAGGAATATCATCACACCTTCGTAGCACCCTCCCTCAACAGCAAGCTCCCCTTTCTCAGGGTACCCCACAAGTTTTGCTGGCCCAGCAGCACCACTCACTCCCACAGGAGCTTCTAAATCAACAGTTTCAGCCAGGTGTGGTGCCCAGACCCCACTCACTTCCACCCCAGCAGCAGCAGCCAAGGCTTTTGGGAGCAGCCATGCCCCCGTCACCTAATATTCCCATGGCTCAACAGCCAGGAGGACATCAAATAATTGTCAGTCCACATCAGCAACAACAGTTGGCAAAGCCACCTCTGGCTAACACTTTCTTCCCAGACACTGGTAACTCAATTCTTAACATATATTTTTTGTTGTCTAGTTCATTGTTTGCCGTGGAACTGAATTCTTGACCCACTGATGCTTTGTTGCAGATCTCGACAAATTTGCACCAGATGACATCATGGATCCCATTGCAAAGGCAAAAATGGTGGCACTGAAGGGCATCAAAAGGGTTATGGCTCAAAGTCCCATCGGAGTGCCACCTGGCATCAATAGGTACTTGGTCTTGTTCAAATTAAGATAACTTTCTGTCTTTGTTTTGTGACTGATGTCAGTGCTTTACTCTCTCTCAGACAACAAGTGTCTCTCCTGGCTCAGAGACTGGCCAGGACCCCAGGTGCTACAGATCCCCAAGGCAGGCTCCAGGCGGGGTCTGCAAAGGTACCATTTATTTACTGATCCTTTATTCAGCCATAGATCTGCTGAGATGTGATGACAAAATAATCTTTGCCATCTGACACCGAATCACCCTTCAGATTCTGTCCTGGGAGTGTGCTGTTTAGATTTCTAATGGACTGTAATATGGTAACCTAACATCAGTTTTGCTCTGTTTTCTGTAGGAAGGAGAAACCAGTGACATGACCCAATCCAAACCTAACCCTCCACAATTTGTGCAAGGCATTATCAGTACGAAATTATTAATACATTTTTAATTTTTTAGTAGGGTTTGGGTTCTTTAGGTTTAATGAGATCTGTTCCCAATTCAGATGATACGGAGCAGCACCAGTATGAGGAGTGGCTACTGCACACTCAACAGCTCCTGCAGATGCAGCTCAAATTCCTGGAGGAGCAGATTGGCGTGCACCGCAAGTCCCGCAAGGCACTTTGTGCCAAGCAGCGCACAGCTAAGAAAGCGGGCCGGGAATTTGCTGAGGCCGATGCCGAGAAGCTTAAGCTGGTTACTGAAGAACAGAGCAAGATACAAAAACAGCTAGATCAGGTAACTGAACTACGGAACTGACATGGTAGTAATACAGTATCGCTAAGGCTAGATAAGTAAAGTTCTGTTTTGTTTGTTAATTCATTCATTTGAAACCCCCAGGTACGCAAACAGCAAAAAGAGCACACGAGTCTGATTACAGAATACAGAAACAAACAGCAGCAACATCAACAAAGCTCCAGTCTTCTCACACCTGGCTCTTCTGCACAAGCAACTCGAGTCCTCTCCAAGCTGCCCGGATCAGTGATAGGGCAGCAGGGTGTGCCAGTGTCCGGCCAGCCCCCTGTGCATGTTCCTCCTGGGGGGGTCCCAGTAGGATTGCAGCAACCGCCGCCACCCTTCCTTGGAGCCACTCAACCCCAACATCCTGTTACTATGACCTCGGGTCCCCATGCAGGATGTTTTCCTCAGAATGCTGGAGTTCAGGGCCCAGATGCAAGACTTATGCAGGATCGACAAATGCAGCTTCAGCACAGGATGCAGCTTGTGCAGAAAATGCGGCAGCAAGGACTTATGGGACCACAAGTCCAGCAATCGGGCCTGACTAATCAGCCACCAGCTGCTATGGTTGCACCAACCCAGCAAAGTGTGATGAATAATCCAATGATGTCTCAACAGCATGAGCCCCAACAGCAAAGCATGATGCAGCTCCAAGATCAGCAGGGGCCTGTGCCAGTGCAAAGCCTGCTGGGAAGCCAAACTGGTCCACAACAGCAGCAGAATGTTATGGGAGAGCAAGTAATGACCCAAGGCAACAGTGCCCTGGGAAAGGAGCAAAGAATAATTGAAAATCAACAGATGTTGGTACAACAGCAGAGAGTCCAGGGTATGGTGGCTCAGCATGGGCTGGTGGGTCCCCAACAGCATAGCCTTAAGGGACCACATACCCAATTAACACCACAGCAACAGAATATTCTAGCACAGAGAATGCTTCTTTCCCAACAGCAAAAGAAGGCAGGAAATGACTTGCCACAGCTACCCCAGCAACAAAAGTTGCAACAGCACCTGCCACAGCAGCAAGGATATATGAACCAGATCAACCTTCAACAAGACCTGGGCAGACAGCTACAAACGGCACCGACGCAGCTGGACTCTGCTGAAAGTCAGGTCACCCTGGAAACGTCTCTCTCTGCAGGAAATCCTCGAGAAGGTCCTCAACAGCAAGGGGTAACTGAAGGTCTCCAGCTAGGGGTACAAAATGCTTCACATGATATTCAAAACCCTAAAGACGGTGGAATACTTAATCCAAGGCCACCACAACAGCCACAAGGGTCTGTAATCACTGTCCATGTACAGCACCCTAGGTCATCTGGAGAGGCATCAGGAACGGTGATTCAGCAACAAACACCAAACACATATATGGCACCACAGTCACAACAACTTGCACAATTGCAGCAACTTTCCAGTTCCCCCTCTCCATCGGGGATCCCACAGCAACTTGGTTATCAAAGCAACCAAGGTGTTCTTTCACAGACTGTGCCGAGACAAAGCAACCTGCAGGGAGAGCAAAACAGTACTGCGCAGCAGGATGGACAACAAGCGTGTCGCATATCTCAGTTACAGCAGCAGGGTGCAGTTGTTGGTCAGAAGATTGAGCCGCAGCCTCAGGATGGGATTGGGCAGCTACAGAGTCAGTCTGGCCAACCGGCATCTGGTTTGACAACTCACCCAAATCCGCAGCAACAACAGCAAGCCCTCCTCATCCAACAGCAGAAGCAAGTTATGATGGGACAGTTGGGTATGGTGAGGGGACAGCAAAGTCCAGGTATGATCCCCAGGCCAGGAATGACTATGGGACATATCCGACCACCTATTAACCTTCAAGCATTAATTGCCCAGAATCCCCAGCTCCGCCACTTGTCCCCAAGTCAAATACAAGCTGTGATTGCCCAGAGGCATCAGATGCTGAGAATGGCCATGTCTCCAGGGCAGGCACAAGTCCAGGGACAGCAGGGTCCAGCACAGGGATTAGTAGCACAGCGACCACAAGGATTAGTAGCACAGACACCACAGGGGTTGGTAACACAACAGCAGCTCCCCCAAGGAGCAGTGGGCCAACAAGCTGTGGGAGTGTCTCCACAAACCATGATGATGCAGTCCTCAGTAGGGATACCTCTGCAGCAAGGTGTTAGAGGTCCTTCCCAACAGCAACAACAGTTGCAACAGCCTGGTATGATGGTACAACCACCAATGCAACTTTCCCAACAGCTACAGCAAAGAGCTCCAGCCCAATATAGCATTTTGCCTCAGCATCAGCAAAGAATGCAACAGCAGCAGCAAGTGCAGCAGCAGCAAGTGGCTGGAGGACAGATTACAATGGCTTTAGACACTCTGAGAGAGGGTCATACAAATCCTCGACAGGATTTGCGCCAAAATTCCCCAGGAATTAAGCTTCCTCAGCAGCATAATGTACAGACACAGCAGCAACAGTTGCAGCAACACTTTTTTCCACACCCTAAAGGTGTACATCAGTCATCACCGACACAAGCATTGCAATCTCAACAAGCATCTCATCAGCAAACATTTCAGCCACGATTGCCAGGACCTTCTAGCCCATTTCAGCCACCTCAAACACCAGTCGGCTCAGAAGGCTCCCCAGCACGCTTGATGTGTCCTGGATCATTAGCAGTAGGCACTACTTCAAGTCCAGCTTCAACCACCAGTCAGGAGCAAGGCACACTACCTTCTTATGGCCAAACAGTGTCTGACACTGCAGTTGAGAATTTTGCTAGAAGAAGCAGTCCATTCAATCAAGTAGAAACCAGTAGATCTGTCTCAGGTGATGTGAATGGGCCTCCAGGTCAGCCAGGGCTAAAATGTGAACATCTGTCTTCAGGAAAAATACCCAATGAAGTACAAGCTACCACAATGCTAGTGGGCAGGCCACCTCCTCCAATTGAAAGGAACATGCAGCAACCCCCTTGTGTAGAGAATCAAACATCTCATCAAGGGGAAGAATCTCTAAACAAAATGTTTCTTCAGAACATTAAACAGGAGCCGAGGGAGGTAAAGTGTGATCCGGATGCAGGGAATGAGGCCTGTAGTAGGGTTGTGAAGGAGGAGAGTAGTCATGGGCAAGTGGGTCCTTGCCCTGTTGGCAGTGTCAGTGGTTCAGTTTATTCCAACACCACAAGCCAGGAAGACACAGCTGGGACTCCAAGCTTTCAAGCTCAGCAGCCTGGGACAGGACAGCATCTTCTACAGAAACTGTTGCACACTAAAAACCTGCAGCTGGCAGCCCAGCAACCCTCTGACAACAACCACAGTGAGATTAATGGCCACATAAACAGCAAATTGGCGATGTTGGAGCAGAAGCTGCAGGGAATGCCATGCAACATGGAGGTATGATCCCCTTGTCATTAGTTTCTGAAACAAATGTTTGTAATCTGTTCAAGATTCTTTAGATACAACTGTTCAAGCTTTTTTTACAGGACTCGCAGTCTATCAACAAGAAGCCTCCAGCAACCAAGGTGAAACGTACGTCCAAGGCTGTGCCCAGTGCTCGAAAGAAGACCAAAAAGGATGAAGTAGGAAAAAGCACAGAAGCTTTGATGAAGCAACTGAAGCAGGTGTGTCAGAGCTGAACATGACCTACAGGGAACAGTCTGGTTTTCATAACCTTTATTCAAGGGTAATAAAACATGCAATTCTGTTCTTCCAGGAGCTGTCTCTCCTTCCTCTAATGGAGCCCTGCATCACTGCCAATCTTGAGTTGTTCACACCTTTTGGCAGCAGCACAGGCAACGATGAAACGAAGCTGAAGGGTTCTTTCGGCAATGCAGTACTGGACAATATCCCTGATTACTACTCTCAACTGCTCACTCAGGTAAAACATAGCAGGACGGTGTACAGTGTCTTCGTCTTGTTTGTCTTTGTCAGTCAGGTCCTCATGGTTCCTGTCTCCTCAGAGTCATCTTAGCAATCCACCAACACCACCCTCCTCTCTACCGCCCACTCCCCCACCATCGGTGCAGCACAAATTACTGAATGGGGTGACCACCGTGGAGGAGCTGTCTGATGAACAGAAGGAGACTGACCCTCCTGAGGAGTCCAAGGGTGAGCTGGTGGGAAAAGTGGGTTTATAGGCTAAAGTCTGTTTCGTGAAGAACCAGTTTGAGTTCCTGTCTCTTTTTCTTCAGATACAGAGGGAGAAGGTGTAGAAGTAAAGAATGTTGACTTGCTCGCTGCTCTTCCCACACCTCCACACAATCAAAATGAGGATATCAGGTACTGTTGCATATAAGCACTGCAAGAATGATCAGGGTGATTTATTTGAATTATCACTCTGATAAACTGGTGTAGAAGCAATTGTTCTGAGGTGGTCTGTACAGACTGTGACTCTCCCCTACCCACTTTATTTCAGGATGGAGAGTGATGAAGACAGTGACGCTCCAGACAGCATTGTTCCCGCTTCCTCTCCAGAAAGCATTCTGGGGGAAGAAGTCCCTCGCTTTCCTCTGATGGAGGAGACAAAGCTGAGTGGAAGTGAAAGGGCTGTATCACCTGTCATTCCCATCATCCCGTGCTCTGCTGTCCCTGGTATGAAATGTAATCCTCCCTAGTCCCTTAGGCCATTGTGTCATTCTTATTTTTGCCTGCTCTGCTAGAGAGCCCAGCTGTGTCCTGCTATATAGACATGTCCCCATTAATTTACAACAGGCTTTGATGTACCTGTTTCATACAGTGTCTCACTGACTTGTCTTTCTGCTTGACCTGCTTTCAGCTTTCCTTGAGACTCGGGCTTTCGAATCCGTGAGCTCACTTCCCGAGCATGCTGGCAGGATGGCACCAGGTTCGAGCCAGTGGGATAAAGCCAAGAGAGGCGAAGTCTCTGTCACGTTCACACTGTCTGCTGCTGCCGCTAAGGTACTGTAGAAGGGGAACCGCGACTCCTTGTCCCTGTACGGAAAGTGGTCAGACCCACTTTACTGAGTCGTGTTCTCTCTTCTTCCTCTGAAAACAGAATCTGAATGCAGTGATGGTCGCCATGGCTCAGCTTCTACACATGCAGACTCCAGGGTCGTATGAGGTGGCCTTTCCCCCGAGCCCAGGCAGAGGGCCTGAAGCTGGGAAAGCCCTGGACACACTTGCTCCGGGTACTTTTGCTTAGTATAACATTGGCGTAGATGCGTTGAGAGGATGCACAGTAAACTAATGTATGGTTATGTCCCCTTTCTTGTGTTTGGTGCCCATTGTGTTGATCCAGGTCCTTCAGATCCAGATGGCTCTAGACAAGGAAAGTCAGAGTGGGTGAAGTTTGATGCCTCCTTACCTGGCTGCACACTGAAGAAGCAGGTGGATATCTTGTCTATTGTCAAACAGGTGAGTAAATGTCCGGCTGTTGTAAATGTTAATACCTTTGTTTGCTTAACCAGTTGAACTTGACCTAAAGGATTAAATGGCATGTTTTACTTTCAGGAGTGCTTGGAGACAGAGGACAAAATGGTTCAGCACTGTTACACCACAAATGTGTCTGACCTGGATGTGCACCATCTTCCTATATACCCAGTGGATGCTTTTTCGCCCCAGTCACCTGCCCCACCAGCCCCTCTGCATCCAACCTGTCCACTGCCTGCTCAAGGCTCAACTTCTCCATCATCCAGTCCAGGCAAACCTCCAGTCAAATCTGAACTTGAGCAGGACTCTGCCATGCTCCCTATGGATGCCGCACTGACGGACCCCACAGCCCCAGCTGAAGATGGTGCCGCCCTGCTGGATTCCTCCCCCAAGGCCAGCAAGCATCGCAGCCGGTCTCACTCCGAAGACGAGGACCTGCGGCCAAAGATGAAGAAGTGGAAGGGGCTGCGCTGGAAGCGCCTCCAGCTGGTCATCACCATCCGCAAAGGCAGCTCGCGGAAGGAGAGCAGCAGGGAGGTGTCCGAGCTCATGGAGCGCCTGCGCATCACACTGCGGCCCGACAAAATGCCCCGCGACCTCCGCAAATGCTGCTTCTGCCACGAGGAGGGCGACGGCGCCACCGACGGCCCGGCACGCCTGCTCAACATCGACGTGGACCTATGGGTGCATCTGAATTGCGCGCTGTGGTCCACAGAGGTGTATGAGACGCAGGGCGGCGCGCTCATCAACGTGGAGGTGGCCCTGCGCCGGGGGCTGCGCACACGCTGCGCCTGCTGCCAGAAGACGGGCGCCACCAACAGCTGCAACCGGCTGCGCTGCCCGAACGTGTACCACTTCGCCTGCGCCATCCGCGCGCGCTGCATGTTCTTCAAGGACAAGACTATGTTGTGCACACAGCACAAGCTCAAGGGCCCCAGTGAGGAGGAGCTCAGCAACTTCGCCGTCTTCCGGCGGGTCTACATCGAGCGGGACGAGGTCAAGCAGATCGCCAGCATTCTGCAGCGCGGCGACCGTGTTCACATGTTCCGTGTCGGCGGCCTCATCTTCCACGCCGTGGGCCAGCTGCTGCCCTCCCAGATGGCTGCCTTCCACTCACCCACCGCCATCTTTCCCGTGGGCTACGAGGCCACACGTATCTACTGGAGCACCCGGGTGCCCAACCGCCGCTGTCGCTACCGCTGCCGCATCAGTGAGGTGGACAGCCGGCCGCTCTTCGAGGTGCGGGTGCTGGAGCAGGGGCAGGAGGATCTGCTTCTCCAGGATTCCACCCCTGATGGTATGTCAGCGCTGTCGTCTTGCTCTTAATTAGTCAATAACAGTGAACGGGCTGTTAACTTTGAATCTGTCCCTCTTTCTTTTCCTACTTGCTCCTGCAGGGATTTGGGCCGGAATTGTAGAGCAGGTTGCCAACCTTCGCAAGGAGGCTGCCATGCTGAAGCTTTTCACAGAGCAAGTGAAGGGAGAGGAGATGTATGGCCTGACCGTGCACGCAGTCCTGCGGATCACAGAGTCTGTGAGTTCTTCCAACCTGCCGCTCTGACGTTCACTCAGATGTGAAGCTGTCCTATTTAAACTACTTCTTATCTTTTTACATTTTTTTTGAGTTGAACTACATTTGGACAGTGTAAATGCAAAACTAGTTTAACTTGTGACACTCTTCCTCGCTCCTCCCCAGCTGCCCGGTGTCGAGAATTGCCAGAATTACGTCTTCCGTTATGGCCGCCATCCACTCATGGAGCTACCTCTCATGATCAACCCCACTGGCTGTGCCCGGTCTGAGCCCAAGATCCTCACCCACTACAAGAGGTGACCACACCCTTCTCTACTGTCAGGTTTACAGTACAGTGCAAAAGTCTTAGGCAGTCAAAGGAAATGATCATGTCGGTGTAAAACTATATTTGGTCTCTCAACGTGTTGGCCATTTCACTACCTCTCCAAGAACCCTTTGCATTAACCATTTAACATGCTCATCATGTATTTTTTTGCTTGACCAATACCCCACCTTATTTGGCTAATCAATACGTCACTCAGTTACTTGATTAATAAACTCCTTGGGAATTGGAGCAGTTTTAATCTAGCCGCCGAACAAGATCAGTAACTTTTTGGAGAACAGAAGTAGCTCTTTTTTTTTTTTTTTTTTTTAATTTAAATTGTGTTCCTGTTCAATTTGCATTTTGTTTTTTCCCCCTGAGTTAATATACATTTACTACTCTGATAAATGGCTTTATACATTTTCTTTGACTAAGACCTTTGCACAGTACTGTATGTCTGCATGTTGGCTCCACAGCTACTCCTCGTTGTATTCTCCAGCATATTGTAATTGACCTTGAACAGACCTCCCACTCTTTTCCTGGTTAGACCTCATACCCTGAACAGCACCAGCATGTCCAAGGCTTACCAGAGCACCTTCACCGGCGAGATCAACACACCATACAGCAAGCAGTTTGTCCATTCCAAGTCATCGCAGTACCGGCGCCTGAAGACCGAGTGGAAGAACAATGTGTACCTGGCTCGCTCTCGCATCCAGGGGCTCGGCCTGTACGCTGCCAAAGACCTGGAGAAGCACACCATGGTCATCGAGTACATCGGCACCATCATCCGCAACGAGGTGGCCAACCGGCGAGAGAAGATCTATGAGGAGCAGGTGGGGTGCTACTGTTGTTGGCATGGAAACCAGCACTGACCCTAATCTGTCATGTTTTCATCTGGACGTCTGAGCTCCAAGAGACCCAAAGATGGAGGATCTCTGATGGCTCTGAGAAAATGTTGCAAAAATACAGAGCTGATAAAGTTCCCCCTCATTTAAAGTGGAAGATAAGTCAGTGTTATCACTATTTTCTAACATGGTGGCCAAATCTATAATTTAAAATTAAACTTGAGAACTCCTTCTGCTCTTAATGGAACTATAAATAGCTCTTGGTTGATTTAAAGGTAATGTCTCCTATATTTTGTATGTTCATTAAGATTTTAAGTGAATTCTGGCAGTTTTGTAGCTATTGTGCTTTCAGGGCTCTCTGTAGCTTTCTATTTTCTGGATACTTTCTACTGTAGATCTATCCTTGGGGAAAGGGGTCTTAATTTTACTAGGCTTCTGAGGAAAGAACACTCTGAATCATTTGTGAGCTGAATTACATATGATGCAGGTAACCATTGGATATGTTACTTTACAATGCTTGGAGGACTGGGAAGTTGAGTAAAATCGGTTGGTTTTTTTGAGCTTCATTTTGTGAAAGTGGGCTGTTTTGTTTCAACATGAGCTTGATCCTAGCAATGGGGTGCGATGATATGCTGTGTTTTGCTGTCTCTTCAGAACCGAGGCATCTACATGTTTCGCATCAACAATGAGCACGTGATTGATGCCACCCTAACCGGCGGCCCAGCCCGGTGAGCCATCCCCATGTGTCCGTTTACTTCTTTGTCTATTAGTCGTTTTCACACCACATGGTTTTACTCCTCATGCATCCTCTCCCCTCCAGATATGTCAACCACTCTTGTGCCCCCAATTGTGTGGCGGAGGTTGTTACTTTTGACAAAGAGGACAAGATCATCATCATATCTAGTCGGAGGATTCCTAAGGGAGAGGAGGTAAAAGAACCAACATAATACCGTATTCATTCTAATCTACAGTATACAGAGAGCTTCATGAAGTTGTGAAGTGGCATCAGCTACTTGCTCGAAACTGAAGATGTGCTGAAACTAAGCTGACCTTCCATTTTCCTGTTACCAGCTGACTTATGACTATCAGTTCGACTTTGAAGATGATCAGCACAAGATCCCCTGCCATTGTGGAGCTTGGAACTGCCGCAAGTGGATGAACTGACCAGAGAGAAGAATGGGGTGGCAGAATGAATGGAGTAACGCCTCCATGACTAAGCCTTGGTGAAATTCAACATCCCACCCAGAGCTGCTTCCAGTGAAGGCGCCTGTGCTTTTTATACATTTTGGCAGTTGCCTTGTGGTTTCCTGTCAACGCCGTTCACGCTCTGGGAGCCAAAATGATGAAGGAAAAGAACTGGATCTGACATCACTAACCAGCCGCTGCAGCCCCCACCCTATGCCGCTGCCTGGAGTTCTAATAACAAACTATGACATACGAGTCTTAAAGGATCTTCGTAATGCGTTCCAGTTAATGCCACAGTGATGTCGAATTTTACTTTCATGCCTTTAGCTGACTTTTAATCCCTCGAATGCTTTTCATAGACTCCAAAAGGGATGTGCTGCTGTCTAGTTATGTACAGTGATGACCACTGAAGAGAGAGTAGCACCCGTTTCCTCTGTTTTAGCGTATATTTTCTTCCTTATTCCCCCAAAGCATGGTCTCTCCCTGTGCATCAGTGATTATGAAAGATTGTGGTTATTGGCTGGACAATCTAAAAATCAGTTCATAGTGTGACAGACCAGAGGCAGTGTGAGACACAAACACAGCCACCTACTCCCTGAAAGCAGACAGTTTGAATGCATTCAGGATCGTAATTTTGACCCAGTCTACCTCATTTGAGTCAATTTGGACCTGTAGGCTTTGAAAGCTGTAAAGGACTGCTTTGGGGGGGGGGGGGAGATGGGAGGGTTAGAGGCAGAGGTGGAGGGGACATTAATGGTTAATGCTCTTTAAAAAAGCTGGGAAATTTAAGCAGGTTAGCAGTATAGTTTTTATAAATATGAGAACATGGGGAGTGGCAAGGATAACGATTATATATTGACCATGCCCAGTCTGGGAAGGCCTGTGCATTTGAGAAACTGCATCAGTCAGAAATCAGTCCTGAATAGTGAACTCCCACTGTTCTATCAGAGTCTCCATTTGAAGTAACACATGATAGACATTGGATTTTGTGTATATACACAAACATGATGCACAACGCAATCCCAAAATGCTAAGGAGGTTTTTGTCTGATGCTCAAGACAAAGGGAAATTTGACAACGTTCCTATTGCCAATAGGCCATAAGAAAAGCTAACTGTGAGCCTATTGTGATGCTGGTCTGACACCCCTGTTTCTGCCTGTCCTCTGACGAGCTTCTCCCAGGAGAGCCGCTGTAAGTTACTGATTACTATAGTGAGGCCTACTTAACTTACAGCTGGCGTACTGACCTTTGCACCCCACAGCCAAATCCTCAGTCAATCATGGAAAGGTGATGGCTTTTCATTTTACGGGCCTTTGGGGGAAGAAGTCTTTAAGAGCATTTAGTTAGTTAGTCTTTGGCTTTTTTGTGTGTATGGGAGTGGGACTCTCTCCCCCTGATGTAAGCTGCAAGTGTAAAAACTGTATATAAACAAGGGGAACCAAAGCTTCACCCCTTTTTAAACAATTAAAGTGAGAGAAATCATCCACTGGATATTGTTTTAATACAAGTATTAAATATATATATGAATATACACACATATAAATAGAACAGTCAAGAGACTATATGTATATGATTTTTTTTTTTCTTTTGCATTTAAGTTTTTTTGTATTAGCATTTTTGCTACGAGCTTGTATACTCCAGCAGTAAATTTTAGCTAAACACAGAAAGACTGTTTTGCCAATGACTTTGGCTAGAAGCAGGGCTGGATCACATGGAACAGATCTTATGAGAGAATCTCCAATCGGAGAGGTGTCTGCCTATTTTTATTTCAATAAAGGAAAAAAAAAGATTACAGGTGATGGTGCAATGATGTGTGATGCGGTTGTGTAGGTTTGTCTCTCCCTCCCTCCGTGCACTGTTGTGTATGCTACTGGTTGTGAATATGTACCAAAATGAGTCCCTGCATTGTTCAGAGACTTCCTGTTATGTGCACTCCTCAGAAGAGAAGAAACTTTGAAGGTCTTTTACTACCCTAGTGTCGTCCTAACTATGCTTATTAATACTGGTAACTTTTTCTAGCCTATGAAAGTACAGTGTTGGATTAGTTTGTGTGGAATTACTATATATTCAGCCCATTTTTATATTGTGTGATTTTACTTCAGTTATGATTTTGCGAGGAATCATGTTCTCAGTCAGTCATGTATTTAATTACAGCCCTGATAGTAATGTGTACACGCACTGTTTTTAACCAACAACCCTTTCGGGGGGAGTTGTTGTTTTCTTTTCTTTTCCTCCTAGGTGACTGACAAACCGTGTTGAATCTATATATACATAAATTATTTTTGACTATCCTGTTCTTCACATAGCTTTTAACTTAAAGATTGCCTAAGTTCTTGAAGATTTTGAAAGCATTACCTTCTTTTTAAAGATGTTTAATCTGTACAGCAGAGTTACTTTTAGGGAAAAATGCTAAATAAATGATCATTTTGATTCTATGTGGCATGTTTTGTATAATTTTGAATTGTACATATTTTTGACAATATGCCCTTTTTATTCCACTTTTTCCTCTCCCTCTCAATTTACATCTGTCTCAACTTCTGTAAAGAAATAAAGATGCATTTTAAATATAAAATTGAAGGTTTTTCCATAAGTGTTTCCACGCCGTTTTCAGCTGCATAGACAGTTACTACAGTTATTGGCAAATGCACATAGAAGTTCCCTCCCTGCCGGTTGCCTAGAGCATGCGGCTGACACCTCTGACAGTTAAATGTTAACTTCATTTTAACATGCTGGTGTAAAATGTAAATTCAAAAACAATGCAATGATTTACAAATAATTTAAAACCAAATTTAACTGAAAATAGAACAAAGAAGATATTGAATGTTTGAAACAGAAAAGTTATTGTTTTATGAAAAATGCATGCTTAGTTTGAATTTGACGCCAGCAACATGTTTCAGAACAGTTCCGAAAAGGGACAGGGGTATGTTGCACTGTGTTGCATCACTTCTTGTAACAACACTAAACAATTGGGAACTGAGGAGACCAGTTTTCTGGAGTTTTTAAAGTGAAGTATTGGCCCATTATTGCCTGAAACACATTTCATCTGCTCAAAAGTTCAGGGTCTCCTTTGACGTATTTTTTGTTTCACGATGTGCGTAATGTTTTCATTGTTGCTCCAGAACCTGAATATATCGTTCAGCATTAATGGTACCTTCCAAGACGTGCAAGCTACCCAAGCTATGGGCACTAATGCACCCCCATATCATCACAGATTCTGGCTTTTGAACTGTCCACTGATAACTAACTGGATGGTCCCTCTCCTCTTTAGCCTGGAGGATGCAGCAGCCACGATTTCCAAAAAGAATTAAAATTTTTCATTTGTCAGACCACTGGACAGTTTTACATTTTGCCTCAGTCCATCTTAAATAGGCTCAGGCCCAGAGAAGTTGGCATTTCTGGATATTTAGATATGGTTTCTTCTTTGCATGGTAACATTTAATCGTACATTTAAGGATGCAGCGAAGAACTGTGTTTACAGATAATGGTTTTCGGAAGTGTTCTGAGCCCATGCAGTGATTTCCACTATAGAATCATGTCTGTTTTTAATGCATTGCTGCCTGAGGACCTGAAGATTATGGCTATCCAATATTGGCTTATGGCTTTATCCCTTGAATGCAGAACTTTCTCTGGATTCTCTGAATCTTTTAATGATATACCAATATACCATCAATGATGAAATTGGCAAATTTCTTCCAATATTACATTGAGGAACAATATTCTTAAATTTTTGCACTATTTGCCCAAACCGTCTTTCACAGAGCGGTGAACCTCTCCCCATCTTCACTGCACAGAGACTCTGCCTCTCAGGGAGGTTCTTTTTTATACCCAACCATCTTAGCAACCTGCTACTGATAAATGAGTTGTGAGATACGTAACCAGCTGATCTGCGTTGTAACATCACACAATTTAATTTTTTTTATTGTCCCTCCCCTAACATTTTTGAAATACGTCGCTAGCATGAAATTCAAATTGAGCGTATATTTAGGTAAAATAATACATTTTCTCAGTTTTTTTTGTTGTATTTTCAATTAAATATGGCTTATATGATTTGCAAATCATTATGTTATTGACTTTTTACGCACTATCCCAACGTTTCTGGAAAGGGGTTGTAAATGATAACTAACGTAAAACAACCAAAGTCTACTACTGTATATTCACCACACATTACAAAACGCAAATGTTTAAAGTTAGTTTACGTTTTACACCAGGACCTTACGAATACACTTAGGTACTACCCGAACTTTCTTTGATATTGACGTTAATTTGTATCTGAATGTTGTCATTTTTACTGTGATGTGTTTAGATTTACATGGCTCTGAATCTCAATTTCACTAATTCTACACTAAGATATAACCACTTTGTAATCATAATACTTGTACGTGAAATAAATGTAATTTCTGCTCCATACAGTCGACGAGTTGAACCACTAAGGGAGGAAATTAGAATGATGACAACAAATAAGGGGCGACATTTAACAACCACCATAGAAATGACGGTTGTCATGATACCTATAGCTGCACATGCGCAGATGGTGTCGGTACCGGAAGTAAACAAGGCGGGACGTGGTAGTCAGGTCTGTCAGCGTCAAGGCAAGATTTCAAAACCCGGCTCACCCACCGAACAACCGGCTGGCCGCGCAGCAGCCTCACAAAACCAGCCGACGTGGAAAGTACGGGTGCTACGAGGTCGTGGGTGGTTAAATGCGCGGACAAAGCGGACCCGGCGAGTTGGACATGGAGAGCGTAAGTAGCGACGGGTGGGCACGGCTCGTGCGCAAGCGGCCGCGCGGGGTCCGGACGTCCGAAGGTCCGGGAAGCTGTACTCACAGACAAGGGCAGTGTTAGCTTCGCCGCTATAGTCATATAGTGTGCGTATGCTTATTTATGGTGTTTGGTTTGGTGTCAATAGACTCAAACAACAGCCCAGTGCGATATTTTGATAAATATATTTTATATAACACGTCAGAAATATACTAAACTCAAATACAGCAATCATATATATACGCAAAATAGTGTGTGCTGTATGGAAGGGTGCTACAATCGCATGTACAGTAAACGCAAGCTCAGTAAACAGCAGTATAGTTAATGCAGGTAGAGTATAACAAAATTCAGCACGCTGTCTGCGTTTGAAGCGAGTAGCGTGTTCGTCATCATGCCACCTGAACCGCCGTGGGTGTCCGATCGGACGCAGTCACCTACTTACCGTGGTCTCATGTCACCCACTGATGGGAAATCTGTGGTTTGTCTTTCGGCCTTCGCCCCTGTGCACCTTCCAGCCCGTATTGATTTACAGGTTCACCTTCGCTTAAATCGGCGCATTCTGCTTAATTGATGAACTGAAATGTAGAACTTTGACCCTTCCCGACTGGAACATGCGTAATAAGGACGATGGTTTAAATTTGGGGTCCTGTTCCTGCTCTACATTGTGACTGTCTTGCTGTTTTGGTTGGTGATCTGTAAAAACGTTGTGTGTGTGTGTGTGTGTGTGTGTGTGTGTGTGTATTATTTCACAATCTGCTCAGATACTGGGTTATTCCCAGGGTTTACAAAGAATGGTGTGAAAAGGGAAAAAACATCCAGTATGCAGCAGTCCTGTGGGCGAAAATGCCTTGTTAATGCTAGAGGTCAGAGGAGAATGGGCCGACTGATTCAAGCTGATAGAAG
>JABFDZ020000090.1:1014770-1037473 GCA_019775955.2 Pollimyrus isidori | reverse complement strand
CATTTCAAAAAAAAAAGCACCGTCGCACTGCCCCCCCCCCCCCAACCCGCTCCTGAACTCAGCCCCATCCCCTTTTAAGACCACAGACTGACCGGGTGCGTTCTGTACCAGCAAACCGCCATGCATTTTAACCGTCAGATTACAGTCTGAAGTTTCCACAGGACTTATGAGTTTATATACTGTACCAGTCAGCGTCCATAACCTGTATCACTAGTGCTAATACACTTATCGCATCACCAGTGAATTTGATATTTAATACATCACATTAATGCTCAGAGGGGGATTTCAGGAACCAATACAGCAAATTGGTAAGTGGTCGACATCACCAGAAAGTGTCATATCCATCTATCCATTTTCCAGGCCACTTGTCCAGCAACTTGTGTGGAACGCGTTATCGATGGCCGCCATCGGGGTCGCCCTGCTGCTTCACGGTCCCCTCTAAATCACACACCATCGGCACCTGAACCTTAAAAGAGCGCAGCTATGAACGGGGACCCAGTGTGAACCCACTGCACACATACAGCCAGCATTAACCAAACCCTAACCCGTTGCTGTTGGTGTCGGATTGCCACATCCTATAGACCAGCCACTGGCGTTGCAAACCCTACAGAAGAATACACACCCATTCTGATTTAGAAACTGAAGCCTGAACCCTCAGCTCAGCAGAAATGCTCCAGTGTTACTCTGTCCCCTTGACAGAGAGAGATGGACTTTCAGCTTAGTTTCATTCTTGGTGTCCATCTTTGTCTCCCATGACCTACATGCAGATGGTCCTTGGCTTAACAGTCTGTGACAAAGAGTTTACAAAGAATCAGGGTCACCCCCCCCCCCCCAGCCTCAACTCTCTGTACAAAGTCAAACACCTTCTGACAAAGACGACAAGATCGCAAGAGGGCAGTTTTACACAGATACCGACAAGAAGAAACTAAGAAATTTTGGTCTTGGGATAGGGGAAGGAGCTATTTGTCGGGAGATTAAAAAGATTAAATAGAAAAGGTACAGCGACACTGTACAGCAATTCATAAATTAAAAGGGCAGTAAGATTGTTCATAGTAGTAGAAGTAATAGTAGTAGTACTAGTAGTAGTAATAATGGTAGCGGTAGTAATAGTAGTGGTAGTACTAATAGTAGTAGTAGTAGTAGTAGTAGTAGTAATAATAGTAATATAGTACTAGTATTATAGTATAGTAGTAGTATTATAGTAGTTGTCTGCGGTTACAGGGAGGTCACTAAAGGGAGTGTTGAGACGTTTTGGAAATGGGTGGAGGGACACTGGGGTGTGGTTTTTCTCAGTAGTTTTGGCTGAAGAGGTGAGGTAGGCCTTGTCACAACGCAGATTGTGGCTTTTGAACTGGCAGGACTGTTTGAAGCTGCTCTGGTCTCAGCGGCGACGCCACGCGCCACTCGGCTCAGATTTTGATGTCCTCCTGCACGCTGAGCTGTGACAGCGTCTTCTTGATGCGCAGTGCCGTCAGCCGAGCTGCGCCATTGGCGTACCAGCACTCCCGCATGATCTTCCCCATTACGCGCAGGGCCTGCAAGATAAGGGGTAGGACCATTAGGGCGCTCTGGCGTGCGTATGCGCGTGTATGCGCATGTATGCGCGTGACGCGGCTCCCTGACCTCGTAACTCTGCCACCAGTTGGGCACATTAGGCCGAAGCTTCTGCTCACACACCACCTTCCTCATGTCTTCAATGGAGGGGTCAGAGGGTACTAGGTCATAGTAGGGTAGCTGGTACTCCTCATGGATACCTAGGAACATACCCGGCTCCTGGTC
The DNA here is from genome assembly GCA_019775955.2 of Pollimyrus isidori. Taxonomy (NCBI): domain Eukaryota; kingdom Metazoa; phylum Chordata; class Actinopteri; order Osteoglossiformes; family Mormyridae; genus Pollimyrus; species Pollimyrus isidori. The sequence continues at coordinate 1,035,694 of JABFDZ020000090.1, read as the reverse complement.
ACCAAGTCATCCACCCACAGCACATTACACATACACTGATACACATACACCCAAACTGCATGCTCAGACACACTGTACAGTGATCAATAAATATATAGAGTTCTGCCAAACCCCTTTCACTGCCATCGATCTAATATTCCTCTCAAGATTCAGTCTCAGTTTCCAGTTGGCTTTTTTTTTTTACCCCCTCTCATATCCATTGTGTTCATCCCTCTTGCTCTAACATTACTTCCCCCATCACTGTGTGATGCCTGCTGCCCCCTCCCCACCCAGCCCCCAGAGCGCCACACGGCTGGGCCTCACCCCCTGCGTTGCAGCGACGTGCAATCTCCCAATACACCAGGCCCAGGGCATAGATGTCGGCGCACTTGAAGGAGTCAAAGTGTCTGGTGTTGATGGTCTCATCCAGAACCTCAGGCGCCATGTACCTGCAGCACACAGAGCATGTCCAGAAGTGGTTCTGGCCACAGGTGAAGGGTGGAAGTTGGCCCAGACCAGGGGAGGGGCAATCTTATCCAGAAAAAGCCATTGTGTTTGCTGGTTGTTGCTGCAACTCCATCATTAGGTTACCAATTAAAGGAGTGATTGGGTGTCCTCACACCTGGGTTTGAACAGCTAACCCACAGGTTATCCCAAAAACCAGCACACACGATGGCTCTCTGCGGGTAAGGCTGCCCATCTCTGGCCCAGACTGTACCTCTTGGTGCCCACACGCTGGTTGGGCGCGATGTCGATGGTGTCGGTGACCGACTCGTGGCGGACGGCCAGGCCCAGGTCCGCAATGGCGCACGAGCAGTTCTTCTTCACCAAGATATTCTTGGACTTGAGGTCACGGTGGGCAATGCCTGGCTTCCCTGGGGAGGGAGAGAAAGAGGGGGGACAGAGACGGGAGGAGAAAAGAGGTGACAGTGTAAGACAAAGGGAGAAGGCACAAAATGTCACTGTTACCACAGAGCTACACAAACATGACTGGTGAGAACATTTCAGGGTGAGATGGTGCAGCACAAACCCACGTTACAAAATGTGTGTCAATACTCTCTTACATCTCGGACATGAGCTTAAAAACAAGAAAAAAAAAAAAAATGGTCTGATTCCCCCCCCAATAAAAGTGATGGGGAAATGATTAATTAAACACAGGAGCAAACATTGACTAATGTTGCCAAAGGGATCCTTTTACAGTAGATTGGTGAATAAAAGGGACTCTGCCACTTTAAAACAAGCTCAGGGAGGAGATCTGCAGTACTGATAATACCAGCCAGCTCCAAGCATCTGTGACAGTACCAACAGAGCCTTGAACGAGCGGGAATCCTGCAAATTCATACCAACTCTCTCCATGGAAATCACCTTGCAATCCATCACATCCAGTCTCACAAGTTGCTTTGATCGCAGCTTGACTCAGGACTCGGGTCCTTGCTGTTTTTACTATGTTGGGTATCTGGGGTCTGCAAGGTTATATGGCTCCTGGGTCCTAAAACCTGCTGGGTATAGACCCCATACACCACACCCCCCAGTCTCACCCTGCGTGCCCAGAATCTCCATGTGCAGGTGGGCCAGGCCGCTGGCAGCCGACAGGGCCAGCTTAATCATCCCCTCAATGGTGACCGAGTAGCGGTTCAGGTAGTCGAACAGGGAGCCGTGCTCGTGGTAATCGGACACCAGCCACAGCTGGGTCCAGGTGCCATTATCTGGGGAGGGGCAGAGCAGAGAAATGACTCAGCTAGCAGGTGGTGAAGGATTCCAGACTCACATCCCATGAAGGAACCAGCTGTTGTACCCTTGAAATGATGGGTCTGAAATAATCACGGCTTTAAATAAAATACATCCGGGACAAACTAGGATCAGACCCATAGTGTGTATTTCTGCTATTAAAGATACAGACTCTGGCTTGTAATTGGCGCGTTTACCCTTGTTGTCAGCGGCAATGAAGCCCAGGATGTTCTCGTGCCTCAGCATGATGGTCTGGTAGATCTCGGCCTCACGGAACCAGGAGCGCTCCTCACGGGACGAGAAGATCTTGACGGCCACGTCGCCGCCGCGCCACTTGCCCCGCCAGACCTCGCCGAAGCGTCCCTTGCCGATGATCTCCTGCAGCACGATGGTCCGCGCCACAGTCCGCTGGACAAAGAGGGGCAGCCCTGAAGTGGAAGGGGGGGGGCACCACACCTCAGGGCTGGAGCCGTGCACCCAGAGGCTAGCAGGACAGGAGCCGGGGTGGAAAAACGGCCAGGGAGCAGACGTGACTCACCGGAGCCAGAGCCGGAAGTGGACAGGTCGAAGATGAGGTCCTGCAGCGTCTTGTCCTTGGCCAGGTACAGGTGGTCGCAGGAGGGATCCTCCACGCCCAGACGCTGCCGGTGGCTGTAGGCGCGCTGGTGGTGCTGGAATAGAAAGATGCCCACGACGAGAAGCAGGCAGAGCAGGAAGACGGGGCCCGCGATGACGGCCACCAGCTCCACGGGGCCCCAGGTGGCCCCCGGGCCCAGGCCCTCGCCTGGCTTCACTGTGACTGGGGGTGGGAATGGATGTTAACAGGTTAACATGCTGGTAAAGTAAACGTGCTTTCAAAAGAGCATGAGGTCCATGCCAGAGGCCATTTTAGGATTTGACCCTTAAGGTCGGGCGTTGAGATAATCCACGTCGGGGGGGGGGTGGGGCCACTATCAGCTACTACTGAAAGGCTACTTTGCTTGGCGAGTTAGTTTGATTATTCTTGTGCTTTTATTGGTTCTTTTCGTTGATTGGAAGATTCCAGCTGTTTCACATTAACATTAGCGACACGCACATGATTATAGGCGACTGACCAATCAGCACACAGCAAGTGCTTAAGTGAAAACCAGGTGCTTTTAATTGAAATGGTACTTTACAAACTCTGTCCGCTCCGATATGGATTAGGTGATCGCCCTACCTTAAGGGGCCACTATTAAAATTTGCTGAGCAGGGGGCACAAAATGTATACAAAACTACAGGGCGGATTAGTAAATGGATTTAGGAAAACGGTTTTTAGAGTGTAGAACCACACTGCGCCTCACCGGACGGGACCTTGAGGTCGACGCTGTTGCAGTAGTCGGTGTAGCAGCAGTGAGTGTTGAGCAGCCCCTCGGCGCTCAGGCAGTAGAAGGGCTGCCCCGGCGGCACCAGCTTGTCGCGCGTGATGCAGACGCGGATGTGGTGCTCCTGGCCCTCGATGAAGGATGTGGACGCCATGCAGGCGCCGTCCGTCACACATTGGTAGCCCGTCTTCTCACACTCCGTGCAGTTGCATCTCAGGGCTGCGGGCGAGGATGGAAAGAGCTCAGCGAGAGGGCCGAATGGGGGGGGAGAAGAGGAGGAGGGGGAGGAGGAGCATGGGTGACGCCCCGCTGTTCATCAAGCCTGCCCTCCATTCGGAATCACTTAACGACCAGAACATGGAGAAAATCTGACCCACACTCACTACCAGTGAAATAAGAAAAGAAAAGACAAAAAAAAGGTCACGTGTAAATATCCACGTTGCCATTATATATGACAAATGAACAGCAGTCGAGCTTGTAAACCAATTACACGGCACTCTCAGGAGGCAGTGTGCCGTCATCTGATTAAGCACCTCCCCACTGCAAAAGCCAGTCCACTCCAGTAGAAGAGCACATTCATTTTCAATGGCTAATGGCTGACCTCATCCACACCCCCCCCACTCCGATTATCTGAGGGCCTAAGGATTTAGCAGAAATATGGTAGCCTCTAACCATGGGTCATATTGATGTATGGATCAGTAAGTTAATAATAGGGTTAATATGGGAATAGGTTTAAAAGACTTAAGCCTTTCACATTTGTTCATACAAAAAGTAAAATGATCATGTGTGCCAATATGGAACTGTATAGCATAGAGGAGACAATAAGGCTGCAATTTGGTGTTAAAAACATAGCAACTGAATACAAGTAATAATTGCACAGAGTAGGTGCCAAAATAAGTGCATAAATGTCCAGCAGAGGGCGCTCACAGTGTGTGACTGGGTTTGTTTATGCAATAAGAAACACTAACCAGAGAAAAAACACTTTGACGCATGGTTTACTAAACAGGTACCAAGCAGATGAACTTGAAACATGCAAATCTGGGCGTATCAAACAGCATTTCATCCCATCTGGATAAACACATCTACAGGAGGTTGGCTTGGAAGCATAAAAAGCCAAGGTTTTGTTTCAACCAACCAGTTGGGTCTAAAGAGTCACAGAGAACTCATCTGGTTGGCTGAAACAAAACCTTGGTCTGGATTTTAACTTTCTGCCCCTGAACGCTCACTCCTTGGGTGCAGATCATGTGACTATGGGGTCTTAGTTCTCACGCTGCCCAGCCAGGGTCAGGTGCTACAATAAAACCCTAAAATCCCCAGAGCTTCTGTGCTTAGAGTCCAGTAACCAACAGGTAACATGCAGACATCTAAACATCTCTGACCTAATCAAACCCTCTATTCATTCCTCATGGTTATTGCGAAACACATGTAGTCACCCACACTCAGATTCCCACAGTAAGGAGGTTACACATGCCGATCAGAGTCAGCCATTACCGCTTCCTTTGTGACACAAACGTGTAAAAAAAAAAATCAGATTCTTTCTAAGTGATTAGAGTGGTAAAATACTCCTATCGGGTCACCTTCTCAGAACAGCAGCCATGGTAAAGACTGGCCCGAGATCAGCACAACTTTTGCGGCAGGAACTTGCTCCTGATTAAAAAGGTGACAAGGCTTTGACAAAACCATGTGCTGCTAAAATCCCTCCTGTAATCCCCCTCCGAGCAATAAAGGTAATGAAGGTGCGGATGTTGCCCCCTTCTACATTTTAATTTATCATCCCGCCTGCCAAGTTCTGCTGCCAGATCCCTAGGCCCACTTTTCCTGGCGAAAATGGAAAAGAACTATAGCCCTGAAAGAACTATATTCTCCATTATCCCGACGACTCATGTTAGGAAATCTGCTTGACTTGAAAACCAAAAATATGGATGGATGGACTACGTCTGGACACGCCGCACTCCCCGCCCTGCCATTTCTACATTTCCCACATTTGTTTTTTACACAGATTTTCTTCGGGGTCATGGCTGCAGATAGAAACATTTTACTTCCCTTTATTTTTACTTGATGTGAAAAGTCCCAACATGCAGACCTACAGGTGTGAAATTTTACTCCGAAATAATTATGGCCTACCATTAGAGGCTTTTTTAGGGCACAGCTCTGAAAAGGACACCTCTAGATAATGTTACACAGCTTTTTAAAGGCACCTGCAACAGTCAATAGGAATTCCTTAGGATCCCCAAAAAAAATTAGACGTTTCCAAGGCAGTTTTGGAAGGGTTACAGATTAGGTCCAGTCATGAGGGACTCAACTAAAGTCATGGTTTTATAGGATATCATACAAAAACTTTCCAAGATGAAGGTGACAAAACATTCAGTGAGTAACAAAAGAACCTTACAGCTACAATCAAGGACAGCTATCTTTGCTTGGGGGAAGGTTGAAGTTCATGATTCCACAATCAGAAATATAGTGGACAGAATAGGTTTCCTCCTCGACTCCGTCTTGTTACTGAACAGAGGATTCAGCTCAAACTCTTATTGCAAGTTTGCCACTCACCTGAAGTTCCACAGAACCTTAAGTCATCAGGAAGAACAGACGGGTCATGCAGCCATCCAAAACTCATACACATCTACTTTGGAATAGCTAAAAGACAATGGGTTAGGTATGAACCTTGACTAGGCCAAACCACATGGATGTGGCAGGATATGAAACAAGCAGATTTTATCTATAAACTATCAGACATCCCAGAAGCGAAGGAGATCAACATTGTTCAAACTCTTCCACTGCTCTGAGAGACTGAGCAAGAACTACAGAAAGTTTTATAGTCATTTCAAAAGTGTTGTTATCAGCCCAGTGTAAGAGGGTTAATAATTTTCCCCAAATGGTGTTTCATGCACCCTATAAAAATCATAGAAACGCATAAAAGAAAGTTTGTTCACTCGGGTTCCCTTTATGTCTAATATTCAGTCTTGGCTGAAGATCAGATAACATTCAGTGTCAAGAAGATACAAAGACGACCATCACCCAGGGGGCGGATATGCTTTCATGGTACAGTAAGCCGCACAAAACATCATGAAGTTCAAAACCCAGGGGTGAGGGGGGTGTCTTCCTATTACAGCGCCGTCTCTTCTAGCTAACATTCACCAGTTGTTCGATAAAACGATGGCCACAGAACTCCTGTACAGTATCTCAGAAAAGCTTCATGAATGGTAGGCCAGCCAAGCTATGGCAAACACTCCAGAAATACACACAATTACAGTCTTTTCCAAATACACACCCTACATTTCCATTAAGTTACGATAAAGCAAAAAGCGTAACATAAGGACAAAAGACCCAGGCAGGGGAGTTTTGCCCTTGAGGGACAATCCTCGCCAGAAGCAGAGAGGTGCACACACAAAGGGATGAAGTGTTGTGTGAATCATGGAATTCAATCCATCGCAAGCAACTGAGATCTTCAGATCCATAACCAAATGTGCATTCAAACAAAAAAAAAAAACACCATGTAATGTTTACACTGCAAAACATTCTGCTGGTGAAAAACAGACTTTCTGCACACGACACCCAATACATAACAGGTGACATCACTGTGAAGTTAACTGTGGAGCAAATCAAAGTAACACATTGAGGACTCCGCTCCATGTCACCACTTCTCCAAGACATACATTCTGGAGGACATGCACATTGTAAAATTTGACTGTTGGACTTTTGACTTCATACAGAAAGAAAATAAAACAAAAAAAAAAAACACAAACTTTCCCAGCTGATATACCAACAGCTGTAAGTGATTATACTGACTTCCATATCCTGATATGAAATTCAGTTTTGACAGAATGCCAACTACGGTATGAGGCATGTCCTTAGTTTGACGTCAACTCTGCATTCTTTAAATCTGAAATCATTCCTTAGAATTAAACTGTATGATCAATTTAAATTCCACAACAAGAAGTTTCCTGTGAGAGTTTCTTTCCACAAAATCCACCAAAACATGTCAGAGCCTCCCAGGTTCACTCAGACATTCCCGACGAGCTTAAAACCTTGCTCTTTAAAACCTTTCAAACATGACGATTGAGATAAACACATGCACCAGGATCATCTCAATGTCAAAGACCTGCTCCTGGAAGTAGGAAAAAAAAGCAGGGCCATCCTGACTGCACAGAGCCAAACTACTTTTCCCAAAAGGTCCCACCAAATTGTAAAACATGAAGAGACCTTAAACCTACCTACAAAAGCTGAAAGCCTGCTGCCATCGGGTTCTCTTTTTAGGTTCCGTGCCCCCTTCACTTACGGTGTTCCACAAGGTGCACATATTGGTCAATTTTTCCCCCCCGTTTGTCAAAGGTGTGAATTACACAAGCATCCTAAAACCATATCCATCCTGTTAATTCACTGTTGTGTTTTAATTTATACAAAATTTCTCCAAAAAGGTTTCCAGTGCACTATTTTCGAAACCTCACAGACGGACTACCCATTTCCCCGCAAATAAGCTTTAATTCAGATTTCGGAACTAATAATTACTGAACTCCAAATGAGTTTCTCCCTCTGTAAAATTAGTTGGAAACATAGCAATTTGGCTATGATGCAGTCACTCAAAATTCTCTATCATAAAAATAATAACTATTGAGCAGATTAAGCCGGCGTGTTTCCGCCATGATTCCTAGATATATTCACTCACACAAACTGATAATGTTCCTCAGAAACTGGACTCTTTCCCACCCCCTGCTTTCCACAGCACTTTGTGGGGGGCATGTTCTAAGATTCCATCCTTCACACAGTTTAAACTAAGCTTGGAGGATGTCGCTTTGTTCCAACTCCAGTGCTTAGTCATGACCAGTAACTCACAGTGATCTGCTTTTAATCAGAGAATAAGAAAGTGGTGTGTAGCCTCGCGGCTGAAGACTGCCTGGTGACCGGTGGGGTCCTGCTCCAGCTTCCTGACGAAATTATGATCATGTTAAAAAAACGTACCTCATATTAGCAGGACACCTGAACAGCCGAGCGAACTTCAACGGACGTAAAATCACTCAGCTCAAATTAATGAGCTACATAGTCAGAACCACCACAGATGAAGAATAAGAGCATTTTCATACCCCGCCCCCCAAAGCAGATTTAAATGGTGAGAAGCAAGTGGCACAGTGTATGCAGGCCACCTCTGAAGGGGGTCTAAATTCACGGAGGTCTGAGTCCACAATCTTCCCTTACAATCTAGGATAGAAACATCTGTCATTTACCAGCAGACGTGTGACCGGCGTGCCTCACCGAGGCGGCCCCGCAGATCCGCCGCACCTCCTCCACACCCCAAGTCCGTCCCCGGAAGATGTTTATGATTCGTGCCCAAGTGGCTGCCCAGCCGGAATCAGAAAAGTTCATAAAACAGCATCACATTGGGGGTTGGGTGGGCTGGCTACATGTGGCTTCACCCTGCCTTCGTGCCTATGGTGTCCAGCGACTATCGGTGCGTTCAAGGAGAAGATGAAATTGCTACGACTGGTGCAGATTCTCATGGTCAAGTCCTCTCCAGCAGTATGTGGTTTTAGAAATGGAATCTACTTGGGTCACCCTGCAGAGATAAAGCATGTGTGCGTGTGAGGGGGGTAACTCATTGTATTTAAGTACCAGCTACCCTACCCTACAGGAAGAAGGGGGTAGGTGAGAGGGTTCCTAGGTACCACTGGAACAAGTTTGAACCACAACCATACAATGTGAATTGTCATACTACAGACATTGGGTGGTGGTTGGTGTAAATCCTCTATAGAAAAGTTCTTTTTAAAACAGAAAATGACCAAATATGCCATGTGACTTTAATCAGAACATTAACTCTGCTTGGGGTAAGTCCATCAGCACTGAGAAACTAAAATAGCCATAGTGTCAAATAAACAGAGCAAAGGAAAAAGAGGGGGGGGGGGGGGGTAACAAAAGCAAACTTATGCAACCCTCCTTTTTAGAAGCCAGCCCCCAACTTTTCCATTGTCGGGTGACACACAACTGGCTCTGTAGAAGCCCGATTCGTTAATTTAACAAGGCCCCATAGTGACATCACGGTTGGTAAAGTCCCCCCCTTTGAAGCAGATTTTTGTGGTCGTCTAAATTTCCACATGAAAACTTGAGTGCCACCAGATCTGATGTCTGTCAAAGACCTCTTATCCTGGGCTGTGAAAGGGATTAGGACTTCAGAATTACATTAAATAGATGCCTGCTCTGCGTCACATCAGGCTCCCGCAGGCAATTAACAGGAAATAAATAAAGAAGTAGCTAGCGCAGACAGTGAAGCAGCAGTGCTGTGTGTGGACCTGCAGGGAGCCTGGACAGCCGCTGCCCTCCACCAGCACAGGTATGCTGCCCGTGAATGAAACCCTGGCCTCTGGCACAAAGTGTGGGGTCGAGAATACATGTCTGGGGGGAGAAGGGGGGGTTGCACTTGAGTGCCGTTATCCCAGATGCGGCCTGAAATAAGACCCAGGCAGCATCTAGACATCGAGCCGTTAAAGACAGGCAGACGCCAGTAGAGGGTGGGGAGGAAAGAATATAAAGAAAAATCTCTAGCCCCTGCCCCCACCCTCCGATACAGATCAATGCCGGGGGGGGGCACGGGCAAGCTCACCACCCCATCAGCTGCATCACTAACTATAGTGATGAAAGCGCAGAGTGTGCCCCCCCGCCCGCCCCCCACCAGTTTCCTCCAAAGCTCCTAGTCCTACAACCAAGCCTTAACCTCCCTCACGGTACCATCTCCCATAGCCCCCACCTCCCCAAAAACTGGAATGTTTATTTGAGATTCAGTGACATACAGCATAAAAACACAAGATCTGGGAGGGGTGAGGGCGAGCAGGGATGGAGGGTTGTGTTATATTCACGCTGCCGGTTCTCTAGTCCCACAAGTACACCCAGCCCCAAGTGGCCAAGAACACTGGGACATTTGGCTGCCCAGTGACAAAGCTGCCAGCATGGGGTCTACGGCACTCTGTAGGGCAGTCTGCAGTACACTGTCCGCTCCTCAAAAGCACCTCCCTGATCCAAAGGTTCCCTTATTCCAGTGACTTGTGATCCTGGTCCATAGCTGCTAAAGTCAACAGTAATGTGCAAGTATCCTGTCTTGCAAAGGGCCACCATACTTAACTTACATTATCTTACCTAGTTCATCCTACTTAGAAATGATTTGTGAAAAACCAAAATAAAATGCTACATTTCACTTGCATGGACTGGTGAAAATAACAGGCATATCGGAAGAGTGGGTGAGCTGCAAAGATAAGGAGACAGAGGCACAAACAAGCATCTGAACCTCACTAACCGGCACTTCAAGGCCCCTGAGCTCAACGCTACTCTCTGCAGCCAAAGAATGAAAGGCGGACGAAAGGTGGACAAATGTCAGCACGTCCACATTTCAGAACAAAACCCGAGCCCTTTCTGCAGGAAACGCAGCCTCTCTTTGTGGACACCCCTCTAAAAGGGTCTTAAGATTATTCGGGGAGGTGACCCTCTGCACACCCCAGGCATGCAAGGAGCGCACATACACTCCACCTGGCTCTGATCCTTGGGCAGATGCGTGCAATGACATCACCACTTCGTTAGAGCCGTCCGGTTTGAGGGGTGGGGGTGGGGGCAAAGTCAGTTTCGATGACAGGGCGCAGACCCAGTGTGGCGCAGACCTCGCTGACACAGCCCTGGGGAGCCAAACGACCCACCTGGCCTTTACGGCGACAGATGGGCCCGCAGCCAGACACGCCCCCCCACACACACCCCGCCGGGCTCCACACCGCCTGCCATACAAACATCCACCACCGACCGTCTCCCCCAAAGACGGTGAAACTCGCCCGAGAGGAATGGGTCAGCACCTGCAGAACCGGAAATGCGTCCCGAGCCGCCGGTAGACAGGGATGGCAGCGCCGTCGCCGAAATGCAGGGCGGCGTGACACACCAGAAAAACCAGCTCGTGTCAGGGCTTAACGCCTACAGGGAAAACTTTCACTCAGGTCGGTGGGGACTGAGCCAGTCAATGGCAGGTAAGGCACAGGAGACCAGGCTGCCCCTGACGCCAGACTCGACAGACCTGCAGCGGCTCCCATCTGCAGCACTAAACGCCCGCAGGGATTCGTGTCCCCAGCCCGCCCGGCACGTCCATCCGCAGTCACAGTGACACCTGTAGCAGTCTGCACATGCATACCGCCTGATCTGCAACACGGAGAAGCCCGCTAAGATCACGGGCCTCAGGCTGAACCTCACAACTGTCACATGATCACCTAACACGCACAATGGCTAATTCACAATGATTTACGATCAGCTCATAAATACTTAAATACATGTCCTGACAGGGATAATGGGGAGAAGGGCACTGAGGTGGGGGAGGAGAGGCCTGCATGCACAAGCAAAATCCATGCACTCGCAATTCATGCACATGCAATCCATGCACATGCAATCCATGTATCATTCATTTTTAAGGGCAGAACGCTAACCTCAGCTTTAACCAGTATCCAGCCCTAACCTAACCTTAACCCCAAGTAACCAAATAAAATACAAGACTGCTTGGCATTTTTACTTCTTTGATTGTGATCACTGATCTTTCTAAAACGGAGGGGTTTATTTTTGGTCCTTGTGGGGGACCAAAAATGATCACAATGTAAATCACAAAAAACACATGCACACGCACACACTGGCACGCACAGACGCAGACACAGCTAAGGAATGAGGCCTAGCTAGCCATACAAACAGCAGCGGTAGCAAAAGAAAGGTCATGTGACAGTGGGTGGAGTCAGAACTTCGAGACACAGGCATGGCGGTGAAGGCTGGGCAGAAAGGGGGGCGGGGCCGGGCAGATGTACACAGCAGGTATTGTTCTGTGACAGTTCAGACAGGTCTACACCACGCAGGGAGGTGGGAGCTTCTGCAGGAGGCACACCTTGCCTCCCAGCACCTGTGCCACTCAGAGACCAACAGCAGGCCAGCTGATCAATCCGCCTCCCACGACCATGTGACTCTGGTCATATGCAGACCCGGGTCACAGCAAGACGAGTCAAACGGGCATTGGTAATGACAGGAGGGCCGCGCCATCGTCGGTCACGGACGCCCGTCGGGTCTAACCCTCCAAATGACTGCCAAATGTGGCTCCACCCCCCATCCCATCGGAATCGAGAAGGAAAATAAACGTGGCCAGTGTTCGTTCGACGCTCGGATGCAGAGCGGACGAGGGATTCGCGTTGGGTCCTCACAGACACAGAAGCGCAAATGACAGGCGTAAATGGGGTCAGGAAGTGGGCCAGTACAGACGGCGAGCAGCACAGACAGAATTCAGCCAATCACATCAAGCCCTCGCAACAGAGCAGCAAGCCCAGCACACAGAATAAAGACTCACTCCAAAGCAGCCCCAATGCCATAGTGATTCACCTCAGAATCGCAAAGAGTTTCCTACTTTGCTAATACCAAGTACTACAGTGACTAGTGTTCAGTTACATATTTAACACATCTCCAACCATGACAACTTATAATATTAATCATTTTTTAAAATTTTAAGCATTAAATGTAATAAACATTAAAAGTGAAACAAAGAAAAAGTTCAGGTCATCTCAAAGTTCACAGCATTTCAGCCAAAAATGACTCGGAAATCTGACCTAAATAGGAAAACACCAACAATGTTGAAGTATGACTACTGATCTTTCCGGAAATATCTGAAGATTTACTGTAGGGATTCAGGACCCTTGTTCAAGAGACCAATAGCCACAGAGCAACCGCCTCAACACTAAAACCAGAGCACAAAAACACAGTAGTGTGAACCTTAGACAGAAGGACAGCCAGTCAGAGCCTCTCCTCTCCTTTTCCCAGGCCTGCCGCGTGCCTCTCCTCTCCTCTCCTTTTCCCAGGCCTGCCGCGTGCCGAGCCTCTCCTCTCCTTTTCCCAGGCCTGCCTCGTCCCGAGCCTCTCCTCTCCTTTTCCCAGGCCTGCCTCGTCCCGAGCCTCTCCTCTCCTTTTCCCAACCTGCCGCGTCCTGAGCCTCTCTAGCTTAACCATTATGGCACTTCGGTTTCGCTATTTGCTCATGCTGAGCTGCAGTCCAACTGCAAAACTGTACCTATTCAGTGTGTATTTTGGCAGCCATGATAAGACAAGCCTGATAATGCGATGCCCACATTACCCAAGTGCCGTGAAACACTCGCTTAATGAGTCCTTTATCGCCGAAAAAAAACACATGGGCCTCCTCCGAATAAGAGTATGAGTTATAATGTTTAGGAATCAAAGCGTGTTATCTCCCAGGCACAACAACACCAGACCCAGCGTTACCACAGAGAGGGAAACGCCAGCGTCTAGCCGGCCTCCACATTCAGAAGCGGAGACGAGGCAGGCTGTGAATGGGATGACGTTCACACTGGCGGCTGGGATGGGGCAGGCCTCCGGCCCAGCTCCCAGAGGCCCAGCTCCAAGAGGCCCAGCTCCCAAGAGGCCCAGCTCCCAAGAGGCCCAGCTCCCAAGAGGCCCAGCTCCCAAGAGGCCCAGCTCCCAGGCAGACCTCTTGCAAGTCGGACTCACTGACCCGTCCGTCTATGCTGACAGGGCAGCCTCCTGCTTCCATGTGCCTGGCCTCGCATCACCTCCCCCCTTACAGACACCCTACCATTAATTCTCATTACTCAACCTCATTATCTTACCTTATTAACAAGCAATACTGCCATCAATGACGTCATTATGAAAAATGTTACAAAACCCAGTCACTTAGCATCTAAAGCAACTCCTGTTCACTGGAATCTCTGCACCAGAATCGACTCTTTAAAGTTCAGTAGGTGCCTGAGGGTTTCTCCAGCAATAATGAAACATGAAATGATGAAGGACGTCCTCGAAAATACAATAAACCGGACAAGTAATCCAGCGGCACGATGGAAACAGGATCCTCCCAAACGGCAGATCAGCTCTGATGTGAAATGCAGTCTCTTCCAAGTAAGTAGCAAAAAACACCAGTAATAACAAGAATTATATTCAGAACATCAATAAGTATCAATATCAGACTATTGTTAATAGTATTATAAAAACAGAGATACTACTGGGGTACCTGGTCATATGTTTGTTACTGATACAGAAGGCAGGTCAAAACGAACCACAGAAGAACCAAATATTACGGGTCCAGCAGGAAAGCAGCTGGCTCCTTCCTATACCAGGACTGCTCATTTTAACTTTACACCACTAATGAAATTCCCTTGCACCTCGGTAATTATGTCCCCTGCCACCCAGAATAGGAGGTACTGTAAACTAAAACCAAAATTGTGAACAGTACAACTTAGCAGTAGTTAACACCACTGACATGGACAAGGTAGACTAAAGAATAATTTAAAAGCATTTATTGAAAAGCATAATAATCCTGACCAAAAGCCACCCCCAGCTAATTCTTATTACAGGAATCTATCTGCAGTGATTTTCCTGACAGCTTCAGAGGCACAGGCCAATCTGCCTTTCAGAATAATGTGGCCCTGCTTAATTGTACAGCAACTTTGTTTTTAAAAAAAAAAAAAAAAAAAAAAAAAAAAAAAAAAAAAAAAAACTCTCTCTTAGGGGCTATAACAAATATTTAAAACCTACACAAACTCCTGAGTAGGATAAAAGCGTATAACATAGATGCATGAACTTTGCGTTCATATAAAGTTTCATCCAGCTGCCTAGCATGTGACAAATATTCTTTTAAAAGGGTGGCACAATATAAAGAATGCTATATATAAAATGATATAAGGCGTACCCCCGTATGAAAAGATGCCCTAAAGATTATTAAAGGATACATAGGTCATACATAAGGAGAGGTCGCACAAATGAGTGTCATATGTAAACGGGTCCCAAGAACTAAATATGTGTGCATCCAATCATGTAAACTACTGTCTGGGTAGTTTTATTTCTCACCAACGCATCTCATTTGCGGTGAAATAATTCAGTTGTCCCTTAAACAGAAATTCCAAAAAGGTCAATTTAGTCTAGTAATTTGACCTTCCAATTGCCGGATCCTCCACAAGTGCTGGAGGGAGGCTCGGCTCGGACGCGGGACGCCGGGCACCTCCACCTGCGCCGTGCGCAAATGCGGGGCACCGGGAGCCCAGCAGCCGCTCCGCAAGCAAGAACTGCAGTCTGAAGGTGCACATCACGCACTTGGCACAGGGGCTTCGGCTCCAACTACTACTGCTGCTCATCTTCCGTCGTAATAATACCGTGTTGTTAAAGCTGGCTGCCTGCCGCCGATCACGCGGCGCTTTGAGTCCACGCAGGCGGCCGATGCGCGCTCGCTGAGACCCGTCGGCCGACGGCGCCGAGGGGACGGAGCCGCACGCCATACAGACGGCCGGGCGACCCAGGCGGCAGGCGGACCAGCCCCGCTACGCAGGCTGCTGGTAATAAATCCAAGCGCCATGTTGAGAGTCGAGAAATGCCAGATCTAGCCCCAATCCCGATTCCCCCAACGCTGCGATCGCATAAATACATACATTGGAGCAGATCGCTGAAATGCCCCCAGGGCTGGGGGAGACGCAGAAAAGCCAACGAGTACCCACCGTCGCAGCTCGCCAGCGAGCCGAGCAGGATCAGCAGCTTCAGACCGGCGTATCTTTTAGCCATGTTTGAAAGATTCCCATCGCAAGGCATTAATGCATGAGAGGTACGATATTGACAAGGGAAGCGGACCGCCAGGCAGGCAGGGACGCATTTAAAGGGATGCGCCTCTTAAAGGCGACGCGCACCCGGTTAGCTTCATCACCTCGCTTTTTATTGTGGGGCCGTAAAAGAGAAGGGCATCTAGTTTATTTATTTATTTATTTATTTATTGTTGTTGTTATTATTATTATTATTATTATTATTAATAATAATAATAATAATAATAATTGATATTAATAATAATAATAATAATAATAATAATAATAATAATAATAATAATAATAATATGGGTTTGAAACTTAAGTGCAGGGATTCCATTTTTTAAATTCAAAATATAAATATTTGTAGTATGAAACTATTATGTAAATAAAAATAAATAAAATTAATAATTAAGGTCAAGGATGTGCAATCGATGCGTGTACAATTTTACTGTAAAGAGCATAGGTGGCATTTTTTAAAGTTAGACAATAGAATTTTGCATCCAGTTAACTGATCTGTCTTTGTGTGTCTCGGAAAGTGCCTGCAGGACAGATCCTCTTTACATTTTTTATTGTATTAAGTTGCGTTGAAAACGCACAAAGTTCATCTGATACTTTCTTCCTGTTCCACCTGACTAGACGTAAGTGCATTCACAGACCTAGGCGTGGCAGCTGTTAGGTGTGTTTATCAGAAGGGCCTGTTTGGATCCACACAGAAGAGTTAATCACACTCCTGAGAAAAACAACGCACGTGTCAACGTTACTACGTCACAGTTTGCGGTTTTCTTGACCTAGTATCATCCCCGTCATAAGATTACATTAATTCTTCCAATCTTGGTTATACAACATTACAAATAAAACTCAATAACATCCCGTGGATTATACTCTCTTCATGTTGAACATACAAACATACAGACTTAGAATGTGAGTAACCTTCCTACCAGCTGGCCTGTTATTAACATGATAAATGGAAGAAATTTAAGAAAAAAAAAATCACAGCGAAAAAATCTTACAACAAGGATTTGTTGGGAATTTTGGTTTCAGCCACAAAAAAACAGCTTCAAAGGCTTTGTTTTCCCGCTGCTCCCTGGTGAGATGGGAGAAGATCTATAAGACAGATGGGTCAGTCTGAGCGGCTGGCGTGAGACGAGACCGCCAGCTCTGCTCAGACTGGGACGTCGCTCTGCCAGGTGACGTCTTGGTGGCCTTTGTCTTGCTTCCCAGGGAGAACTTTATTCCCTGGCGGCTCCCAGACAAGCCGCCCACTGCCTGCTGACAACGAGCCCGGCACACAGGACACCAAGTGTCGGCCATGCAAATAGATGTTTCTCTTCTTCTTGTATTAAGGTTTCCTCAAGAGGCCATTGTTGGCTGGGCAGAAGCTTGGGTCACTTGTGGACAAACAAAAGCCTTGATGGGATTCATAGAGCACTGTGTGGTGACAAAACCACATCTACAAACAACCAGCGATGTGCAGTACATAGGCTATCAGTGGCAGCTATGTATATAATACAAGTTATGTGTTTGTATGGGGGGTATATGTGATTTATGGTGCATTTAATAGGGGTTTGGAGGAGTGCAATAGACTAGAGGCTTTCCTGATTAACCTCCAGTTTGTTTTCCTGATTGGGTGTAAGCTTGCACCCAATACGGGGTCATTTGATAAACTTATGCATCTACTATCCAGCAATACTGTTTTGCCCTGCCATTACAGGGCTTTCAGAAGAGTATCAACTTGTGACAGAATTGTGGCGCTCAGCACATATTTGCTAGGAATGTTTTCAAAAACTCTGGCAAAGCCCTGGCTGGCACCTGTCGAGACCAGTCATGGGTACTGGAATGCCGGAGCGTGTTTCATCACTGAACATTGCCAGTGTGTGCTGCCCTATACCTAGAGCTGTAAAAAGCAGCCTTTGAATTCTGCCACTCCATGCTAACAATAGCCAGTCTTACGCTGTAGCTTTGGGTACCTGTGAAATGACTAATTTGAGCCTCATTTTCAGCACAGAGATTATCATTAAACCATCAGGATGGTGTTGGTTCCATGGTATTTTGTTTCTCTTTCTGCATTACCCAATCCTAGTGTAATTTCAGGGCTATCTAACATTTCAACATTTTTTCAGTAGTATAGTTTCAGATCATAAGACAAAACCATAAATAAACAAAAAGAAATCAGTGCACAAAGTAAGACATTTATCATGACCATCTTACATTTCGACATAATTTTCACAAATCATAGAAAGAATAAATCAGTGTATAATTATCAACATCGCTTGCCAAATATTCTTGATAATTAGGCTGAAGCAGATTTATGTGCCTGAAATACCCTGCTTCAGTATTCTCTAATCCCCAATGGTTCTAATGAAATGTCTCCGGTCATGTTTTGTCCTGAAACCCCCTGGTGTGTGAATAAAGGCATTGCACATCTTGCAGCTACCGAGCTGTCAGACTGATCGGGGCGGTACAGACGGCGTGCGTCTGCACTCTCACATCTAGCCTCCCCCCACCCCTCCCCTCCTCCGTGTGACGTGGGCTCCCGTGGGCAGACTGGACACAGCTCCAGAGCGGAGGGTGCCAAGCGAGGAGGTCACATGTAAGGGCAACGTGCACATACTGAGCAGCAGAACAGAGGATAA
This sequence comes from Pollimyrus isidori, assembly GCA_019775955.2. Lineage (NCBI taxonomy): Eukaryota > Metazoa > Chordata > Actinopteri > Osteoglossiformes > Mormyridae > Pollimyrus > Pollimyrus isidori. The sequence continues at coordinate 1,017,433 of JABFDZ020000090.1, read as the reverse complement.
CACAACCACCATGTAGCCGGAAAAAAGCGTCAGACCAGCAGGGCTGTCCCTCTTCAATAGTCGGCGCCCCTCCAGTGCCCCCTCCCACCCCACAGCCTGATTAGCGGACTTAATCTTTGAAGCATTACGAGGTCTCGGGTTCTCAGATCTGCACGCGCATAATTAGACGCAGGCGCACTGCAGACGCGTACACTATGCATAAACACCACCATCACACAGCTACAGCGTTTCTAAATCCGTTCAGAAACAATTACGCCCTTAAAAATAAATTTACAAGTGTTACAAATAAAGAAAATCAGACAAAAAAATTCCTTGGGTCATGGATGTTTTATGAAGGAAGCACTGACCGACGCAAAACTTAATCAGGTGAAACAGATTAATTTTATCAAAATGCCGTTGAAAGTTGTACTTACTCCTATTGCACGTTGCTTTCTGGTGGCTGTTAATTATTTTTATAGCACCGTTGACAGCATCCCACATCACTAAATATAGTGGGTTTGGTATGCGTATGATTTACCTAGCTAATAAATTATGCAATATTTAGCAGGCATACATTTTGAAATCGCGATAAATAATACATTAAACACGAATCAATTGCGAAAGTCTTCCTGAAAGTGAAAAAATAACAATTACTAATTGCACATTTTGACATCTGAGATGCAGCCCGAGTAACACACTGCTTTTTACAATTGAGAAAGTGTTCTGGCACCTGTGGCCTGTACTGCGAAGCGGGGTTACTGCCTTATCGGGGTAACTTGTCGGATTTAAGGTAGTCTGGGCAAAATGTAATTGAAAGAATATGAAGTCCATTTAAACTGTGGCACCTTAAATCCAACAAGTTACCCCGATAAGATAGTAACCCCGCTTTTTAGTGCAGGCCATTGGGCGTGGGCTAAAAAAAATAAAAATAAAAACACACACGCTGCTCTCTCCTACAAGGAGCGCACGACAAAATTGTTGCCTCACTATTCATTTAAACTCAGAACACGGACGGAGGCGCTGCCAGCTGACGAGAATAGAGAGACTGGCAGAACGGGTACGTTGTATTAAAGGAAAACCACAACCAAAGAGTTATTGAGTGACAGGCAAGGAGTGCATCACAGTAAGAGTATGTGGTCAGAGCGTCTCTTACACAATCCGCATTCTCTCCAATGCGTTCCTACCTTTTCCCACTGGCCCTTTAAGTCATCAGTAGAACTACAACAGCTGTAGCATCAAAGGTGCTCTTGTCTTAATATTGACTATACAGCTGAACATATTCACAACAGAAGCTGGTTAGTAATACACTTTCTTACTGCGGTATAGCTTTAATACACTGATGAGGTGCGTTAATGCGTCAGTGCACAGGGGTGCCATAAAACGGGGCAAAGTTAGGGCAGAATCCAGGGCCCTAAAACATTTGTTACATAATATGACTGATCTGGGTAGGGGGCCCAATATGATATGACTGCATGGGGATCCAAATCTTTAGCCGTATCCTTCTCAATACATGACAACGTGCATCAGAAAAGAAAAGACTTAAGGTTTACAATCCATGTTTGGTTAAAAGGGCCCAAGTCAACCTGAGAGATACTTTATGTATTCAGTGTAACTTTAAAGTGAAGAAATAATCCATTAAGAAACAGACCGTTACAGGTGAAAAAAAATGCAATTTACAGCTGTGACCATGAATAAAGGATTAAAATGTTCAAAGGTTGAGCATAATATATTTATAAACATGTTCCCTGTATATTGTGAAGGAAAATATAGCTTCTCAGCAAATCAAATGTTTAAAATCACATAACATTATACAAAGTGCATTTTAAATAAATCCGCTTACAAGGTAAACAAGTTTCTGAGCTTTCATGGCTGATATGAAATTTCTGTTCTAACACGCAGCGAGTAAAAATCCTCCCAGCGTTACTGACAAACATGTTTCCTTTCGAATGTGGAGCTGGTCTGCACACTTGAGGAATATGCTGAACTCAGTATAAGTGCTTATAGCCGACTGTTCTGCAATCTCAGGATCCACTGAACATGTCAGGTTTCTGAAGCAAAGGCAAAAATCACAAGGTCTATAAAATGTCAGGCCCCTCTTAGCTCATATACAACAGATGAAAGTCAAGATCATTAGTGGAGACCATGGCTACTGACCACACCAACAATTCGCTAGATGTGGAGAGACCACTCTTTGTACAGGGACATTGTTACCTGCAAGGACTTCATTGCATTTAGGGACATCATTTTCTGCAGGGACATTGCTGTGAGTAAGGACCTCACTGCATTCAGAGACATTGTTTTATGTAGGGACGTTACTGTGAGTAAGGACCTCACTGCATTCAGAGACATTGTTTTATGTAGGGACGTTGCTGTGAGTAAGGACCTCGCTGCATTCGGAGACATGGTTTTATGCGGAGACGTTGCTGGCTTAAGGAATCTCATCGGTTTCAGTGACATGGTCATTACGGGGACGTTGCTGTGAGTAAGGACCTCGCTGCATTCGGAGACATGGTTTTATGCGGGGACGTTGCTGTGAGTAAGGACCTCGCTGCATTCGGAGACATGGTTTTATGCGGGGACGTTGCTGTGAGTAAGGACCTCGCTGCATTCGGAGACATGGTTTTATGCGGGGACGTTGCTGTGAGTAAGGACCTCGCTGCATTCGGAGACATGGTTTTATGCGG
>JABFDZ020000090.1:986465-998629 GCA_019775955.2 Pollimyrus isidori | reverse complement strand
ATGTTATAAAAACAGCGTGGCTGCACACTGTAAAGCGAGGGATGTTATAAAAACAGAGTGGCTGCACACTGCGAAGTTTGGGATGTTATAAAAACAGCGCGGCTACACACTGTAAAGTGAGGGATGTTATAAAAACAGCGTGGCTGCACACTGCGAAGTGAGGGATGTTATAAAAACAGCGTGGCTGCACACTGTAAAGCGAGGGATGTTATAAAAACAGAGTGGCTGCACACTGCGAAGTGAGGGATGTTATAAAAACAGCGTGGCTGCACAATGCAAAGTGAGGGATGTTATAAAAACAGCGTGGCTGCACACTGCGAAGTGATATGTGCTGTAGAAACCATCATAGTAAGACACAAACAAGAGAGGGAATGGTTATGATTATCTATAAGACAGTTGTAAGTATATACTGACCATAATAAGCCCAGTGAATTTACATACTGCTACAAAAAGTCTAGGCAAGGTGAGTGTGACAGACAGCTGACGGTGTTTAGATATAAAATTGTCCAGACTTGTCTCTAAACCTGATTAATCCATGTATCCTGCTTTTGCCTTTCCTGAACACTCTCTTTCACCTATTGCATGTTCTGGATTCTCAGTGCTGTCATTTGTGTCTTATTTGTGTTTGTGGTTGCATTTAAGTGCACTTTTAATCTTTATGGGTCACCGTCGATTGTCATGTGGTATCTTATCTTAAAAGCATGACCACATGACAGCTTCCTTATCCCTTCTGTCTGCTGTGGTGTGCTGTCTCTGGCAGATCTGCCGGTTTAGTATCCCCTCCCTCTACAATGGTGAGCTTGCTGGAGGGTGGAGGGTCCTTCTCACGCTTTGTCACTCACCAGCCATGAGCAGTGCGATGACACAGCTGCTGCGTCCCTGCATCGCCGCCTTAATGAGGGCCGTGAAGCCGCGAGCATCCCGGATCTCCATGTCTGCCCCGGGGTAATAATTCAGGATGTAGTTCAGAATGGTCACGTGACCTGAAGGAGTTGGGGCACGCAGGTCGTAGTCAGCAGGGGAGCTAGCTGGAGGTTTTGGTTCCCTGTTCCATTAATTGATCTCATACTGTCATGCAAGGTCAGGAAAACTACAGCACAGGTAAAATTAATGCTGGTGCCAGTGTTTTTCAGGTTTGCATGAAATAGCCATAATGTCCAGGGAAGTCATGGATTGATAAATGTCTATGCAATGTCTTTGATGGTGTTATGAAGCTTTACGTTTGGGATTTTCATGATTACTGCTGTGTTGCAGTTATAAAGGTCTGATTCATGTCATGATGAATGAAATACATGAATAAGTTTCTTTCCAGAGGAATCACTACAGTGTTCCGTGTCCTCACTGGCAAGAACGCCTTTCATATACCCTGCAATGCAAGCAGTAGATACCCCCAGCAGTTACTCATTCACTGTTATAATCAGACCTATTAGTATCAGAGGACCCCAACATTCCCATAACTCCATAGTGGCTGATAATTTCACATGTTGCACGTTATGTGTACTGTGTCATGAATCTAGATAAATGTTTTAGTTAGAGTTCAACATTAAGATATACATTTTTTAGACAATTCATGGGGAAATTAGCATAGGCATCTGCTCGGTCTTAAAGAAAAATTGGTTGTAGAAGATTTGTTTAACAAAATGGGAGTTAATCCCACTAATAAACAGAATACAAATGGAAATATTGTGTTGAGCAATGACTGTGATGTCATGCTGACGATTTGCAGAAGTTGTTAATTAATTCTCTATGGACTTCAGGTAAAGCAGATCATATAACAGTCTCCTGGTGATTTTAAAAATAAAAAGTTATCTTCAGCTATGGCCCACAAAAGTGACCTGTACGACACACGCAGGGCTAAGCAAAGGTCAAAGGCCCCCAAAGATAATTATGTTAGAATTATCTTGATGTTGGTATTTGACTTTACTTCTGTCAAAAAGTGTTCAAAAATCTCTCCCAAAGTCACCCTGGTATTTCCAATAACCATCCAATATGCCCATGTTTTGAAGAAAGCACTGGAACATGTTTGGCTAATCAGTGCCTCGACAAGTTACCTAATTAAGTTAAGTAATTAACTAAGTGAGATAATTATGAAATTTAATGAATAATGGGATGGAGGTGCCCCTGAGGAGAGGTTTGGCAATTGAAGCTCTGTTCTTCTAGGCATCCAACAAGATATCTGTGACTTTTTGGAGAACAGAAGAAAGCTTGTTACTTTTTATTGTGTTACTAGTCATTTGAGCATTTTTTAGATTTCTAAAAATACACTAATGGCCCACATAATAGTTTTAGCCATTTTCTTTGACTGTTTTAGGGTTCTGCCCATTTCTGTATACAGTATATAACATTTACTGTATACACTCTACATTATCCATTACATCCATTACTGTGTACACTCTGCATTATCTGTTACATCCCTCATAGACAACTGCTGTAGCTCAACAAGTACAGCATTGCGCTAGTGACACAAAGATCATGTGTTTGTGCATATAAATTGTAACCCTTCTCTGTACTGTGATTGCTCTGGATAAAAGAGTCAGACTAATGAGTATAATGTGTAGGGGGTGCCTGTATCTCCCGACGGAGGCTACATGCTCCCTGCTTTGTGAGATATGGATATGCCCTGTACATCGCTACGTTGACAGGTCAGGTGTTATCAGATTAATAATGATTAATAAGAGCCCCTTTAAGTTTGAATGGGCCCAAAGCAGGTTAAGCAGGGTGTTAATGGGAAAAGCAGAAGCTGCATTTCACACTGACCTGCTTGAGCAGCGATCATGAGTGCTGTGTTTCCCTCCTTGTCCTGGTGGTTGATGTCCAGATAAGGGCAGCTGTGTAGGGCAAAGACAACCTCCAGGAAGCCCTTATAGGCAGCAACCATCAAGCCGTTCTGTGGTCAGAGGCAGGGAACCAGCATCAGCTTTGAGGTCTGTGTCTATGTCTCAGTTGTGCATTCAGTGCTGTGATCATTAGCATCGATGTTTCCCATAAGCAGAAGCTCAATTTATAAAATCATGACTGAGGACTGAGTTGAGGAGATGGAGAGCAAGAAGTTCACCTACCCAGCTATTGATGTCCACCTCCATCACCTCCTGACATGTGGTGCCCCTCCGTAGGATCTCAAGGACAACTAGGGCTTCATTCCTGGCACAGGCTTGGTACAACGTCATGGCACGGCCTGCTCCTCTCCTCTGGGGCCCAAGCATGGAGACGATTGAGCTGTCAGGGCGCACACTCCCCGAGTCGTCGTCGTCTGAAGAATCGGGCACTTTCAAAGTCTCCTTGGCTGGACCCGAGCTGCGCTGGGGGGCTTCCATTCTGGCTCTTTCCACCGTCACTACTCTGCCCTTCCCCCCCAGACCCAGGGTTCACGTGCCGAATGAAGGACCCAGATATTCCTGCATCACAGCTGTTCTCTTGGACGCAGGAACATTTACAACTCAAAGTCAATGATGTGCTGAAACCTTGGCTTGTCAGTTCCCGCAACAGGAAATGATGTAATCAGCACACGTTCCTTATAGAAGCAGATAAGGAGTTTCAAACGAGAACATTAAGGAGATATTGCTCATAGGACTGCTGACATGCCCAAATACCAGAAGCAGACCGAACACCCCAGACTGCAAAGAGCAATGATGCAGCGGCAGGGGGCGGGGAGTGGGGGGTTTGTTTGGAGCTGAAATCCCTGGACACGGACCAGTGGGAACTGGGTTGTCAGGGAAGATGAACTAAGCGTTTTTCCACACCTACCTCCACCTGTGCGAAGTGTGGCGGTGCACTCCGACCCCCCTGCTAAGGAGCTGTGCGTAGTGGCAATCTAAAAGTGGTGAACCGTGAACGGTGAAACAGGTCGCAGCCAGCGGGCCCGCGGATATAAGCCTGAGATGAGAGTGCAGACAGGGCTGCATGAGCCAGAAATCTGACTCTCCTAGGAGACAGTGTCAGTCCCTCCAGGAGACCCGGAACTACGCACAAGAAAAACTGTGCTGGGCCTTGCATTCATCACGGAAAGACTGGGTTTGGATCTCTTCTTCGAGGGGGACAAATCAGGCACCAAGTGGAAAATATAGCTTGGCTATATATCTGGGGACGAAAACAGAACATATTCTCCTGTATTTCTTCAATAATATTTCACTGCTTATGTTAATAGAGTCATGCACTCGTTCCCTCCCCCCCACCACCCCAAATGCTCTGGTTTGGTGTTGCTTGACTTTGCAAGCCCACTCACTAAAGGCTCTGCCAAATTTCATTTTTACCCTCCAATTCTCCTATTTTTGTATGAAGACTCTGGTCATTTGAAAGTCTGTCACGCATTTAGCTCAGTTTCTGAGCTCTGCCTCATGGCTATTGACTCCTGTTTATCTGCATTGCTCGTAGGAGCCTGTTTGTACCATTTTTGGCTTTGGATTGTTCTGTGGAATTTCTACCTTGAGTAATGTGATTTCCGCAACTGCATCCTGTCTCAGTGGATTTTGTGTGTGAAAATGTAGCAGGGACTTCAAGTGGTCTCCTTCGCTTGTTTTTGACAGACAAATGTCCAAGTGACTAAGTTGGCTTGGATTAGTGCCATAACAAAAAAATCGAGAACAATTCTGTGGTGTTTAACAACATTATGGAAGCTGTTCATTTCCAATGACTGCTCATCTGGTTAGGAATGTTAGTGATTCATAAGTAGTGTGTGAGACAGGCATAGGATGCAAGTCCATCGCATGGTGTGGTTAAAATTTATTTCATACGACATAAATATTAGGACCAGATGAAGAATTCTGCCTCACGGTCTTCAGATTTCTGAAGACATGAAAAACATGTTGGATCACAGCTCACTGAATTCCTTTACCGGACCGTGCCAACACTGACTCCATTTATTAACATTTGTTTAGAAAATGCCTATACTTGCATGAAAACAAACTTGTTAAACAAGCTAATATATTTGGGATTCAGTGGAAACTGTGGGAACATTATTTATGATTGTCAGCAAAAGTAATACAGCCTCTCCCTGAATTACAATGAGGTTAAGTTTGGACAAACCTTTCGTAAGGTGAAAATGCATTTTATTACAGTACAACTAACATATAGCAAACATCACAGCCTAGACTAGCCTACCCTAAAAATATGCTTAGAATACTTTCACTAGCCTACAGTTGAGCAAAATAATTAAGATTTATATATTAAAAAGTATTGAATATCTTGCGTAATTTGAATAATGTACTGAAACTGACAGACATTTATCCATCTTAAACTCAAAATATCGTAACATGGACCATCGTAACCCTGTATATCACATGTTTACTATGTAGAAATTTATTTATTCATATTTGGGATGCGTGTGACAATTCAGTCGCCTGTCATTTTCTTTAAAGAAGAAAACCTAGCTAAAATCTCATGGTAACCTGTTAAAAGAAGCCAGTGACAGATAAACCATTGCTTCTTACAGTCAAAGAGAAACCCCGTGTCTGGGGAATACCATATATTCTGACCCCCCTGACAAAATGTCACCCCCCACCCATTTTCACATATAATGTAACTTATTCAAGGTGAAGAGTTGGGTCCCCGGAATCTGCCAGAAACTGTGAAAAAATGACATAACCCCCCTCCACTTACGTCCCCCACTATAGGATTTTTTTTAATTCCATGTCCATGCCACGTTCACATATAACAGGATGTTGTTTCTGCAGCACGCACCCAGGCTGATGCTGCATTGTTATGCAGGACAATGTGAGCTGGCTGTCACCTTGGCCCCTAGCTTCCTGTTCGGCGCGAGCTTTGGAAGTCAGTATTATGACGCACAACATGATGGAGACATTAATGTGAAAAGCACTGGCACGCAAATCCACAGCTTGTCCTCAGCCTGTACCCTGGTTTTGAACCACAAGGGGGTCAAAGTGTCAATCCTACCAGACAGAGAACAAACCGATGCTCGGTTGGCAACCTCCAGCAGAGAACTACCAAGACAGACTAGCTGCACCTTCTCTGTTTGGCTAAACTAGCGAGAAGGGACACAATGTCTCCATCATTGTTGTTCCATTACCTTTGAACTGCTTGGAAGCAGACAGGAGAACCGGCCACGTTTTAACCCCCCTTTCTGTCATGATACCCTGCTGGATGCTAATGAAGAAGAAGGTCTTGATGCAAACTATTAAAGCAGGAGATTTTGGAAGAGGGTTAAAGAAGATATTTGCCTCTACAGCCTTTGAGGTCTCCGGGAAATGCCTGTCTCTTCTGCTCTCATTTACACAGAGCAACTTCGAGGGTTTCCGGCCGTCGAATCCAAGGCTAGGAGGCTGAGTGTGCAGGAAGGCAGTTTTATTTCTGCAGGAAATTCCCTCTTAATGAAAAAGAGATCTTCCCCTTCCTGTACCTGTGCTTCTAGGTGGTCAGGGCCCTTCAAGGCCCAGTGGACACATGGCTGTGTAACACAATCAAATTTGAATCTCACTGTTGGACACAAAATTTGCTGTTCTGATGACCTTGACCTTATTTGTACGTTGTATGCATTTTAACTAAAGTTTTACAAGCGGATGGTTAATAGAGCAAATGTTTGGTAAAATGTTTTTGAACTGGGGCGGGGTGGGGGTGGCCACAGTGAGGAGAGGAGTGTCAGCGGAGAGATAAGACCAGAAGGAAGTGATCTCTCTAAGTGAAATATGTATTGTGGTTTCACAGTGTTTTCTTATAGGTGGTTTTACAGGGGCCCCGCCTGATATTGTATTACATTAACCCCCCACCAGCCTGCAATTTCCTCTCTCTTGTGCCGGTCTTTCATCTGAAGAATGTCATACTTTATTCTCTCAGATAGATTTAAACATACAGACACTGATTGTTAATGGCCAGTCAAGTGTGAAAAATGTACAATCACAGCTGTGTGTGAACTACAGCTTTTAAAAATATCTGTATAAGAGGTTTGATAGGGTGAGTTTACAAGTAATTGTACCCCAGCTCATTCCTGATTGGTCCAAAGGGCAACTACATGGACCAATACCTTATTAGCTTGCTGACATTTGGCTCTGCGAGTGTAATAATGGGGTAGTTGTGTGTCAGTGACCCCACATTATGTTGTGGAGCCACTAGATGGGAGGTGAGAGCAAGATTTATGGGGCAGGCCACCGACCACAATGTTTCCAACAAGTCTTTAAACCAGGGCTCTTCAAATCTGATTCCAAATTGAGGGCTTGTTTTCAGCTCTCCCAAGTACTTAGTTTAATAACCGATTCACCACAGAGGCTTCATACTTGACTCACAGGTAAAGGAAGACTGGAAAATCAGCAGCGCTTGGATCTTGAGGACGGTGATTTGAATAGCCCTGCTTTAACCTCCTGAGACCCAAGGAAAGAAGTATCCTTCAATTGTAGGTTATTCGTCTTTGGAGGAAATAAGACATCTTACAATTCAAAATTTCAAATTTATTTATATTTTTTATTTCACAACATGTCCTCTAGTGCACAGCAGGAATAAATATGTTTCCTAACATCAGTGAAAAGATAAATGCAAAAATAAAATGTCCCCTATAATGGACATAAATGAATGGGTGGGATCTCAGGAGGTAGGTTATACTACCTCAAAATAAGGTTAAAAAATTCCCTCTGAGCCACATGTCAAAAGAACAGCTCCAGATTTCTAAACTCTCATGGGATTAGATGGAGCATTTCAGGAGACACAGAATCTTGGGAGTAAATGGACATGGCACCAAACTTCAGTCAGGTGACCTTCTGCTTAGAATACGGCTTACATTTTAACGATGACATCAGTGCCTGCTTTTCTTGGTCAAAAACTTTTAACCCAGCAATTGTGTTTTGTCGTTTCCTTCCTCCCTCCATAAATACACAGTCCGACCCAGTGTGCCCTGCTTTGCCGCCTGTGCCCGCTGGGGCTGGATGTGTGTTTCTCATCATTAAAAAGGAGGAATTTACAGCGCAAGGCTTTCAATAGTCATGCATATTTGATGGTTATTGACCGTATGCTTATTACTGGCAGGAGAGGCTGAGATTAGTAGCCTGCAGAAAGAACACCCTTCATATCCACTCTTACAAGCACCACTATCACTGCTAATTTGTTATTTGTGTGTGACAGGTGCTGATCGCAGTAATCCTGCTGAATTCTGGAAGGGGGCGCTAGTGTGCATGAGATGATAATACATTGTTTTGTCTGATAACAAAAAAACACGAGTACTGTATCTTACTTAATTTAGTAATTACGCGATTTAGTAATGATTTACTGTGAATGTTTGGATTGTCATTGAAACTCATTTAGACATAAAAAATTAGATTTTGAAGAAAAAGCTTCAGAGAAAAATCAGATTGTTACATGAACACTATCCTTTGTCTTAAATCGGATGTGACAGCGTGGTATTTGCTCTGTTTTCCAGAAGCAGTCACAGTAACTGTGGATCTTTTCTTTGCATGTACATTCCATTGCAGCTTTATTTATACTATTATCACTTTGTTAAATGCTGCAGCTATTGTTTGTTTACATGCCCCTACTGAACAAACACACAGAAACGGAAATGTTCTGGCAGCAGAACACAGAGAACAGAAGGATTCCCGTTCACACTAGACGTAATTTTAATCACACTTCCTTCAATAAGGGGCCAGAAAATAAAAAAGTGCTGCCCGATCCCACATATGTGAGCTGACGTGAAGCATGCCATCCTCCTCAGGATGCCAGCTGTGTACCAAACCTGCCTGGCTATACTCTTGGCTGAAGCCACAAAGGGCTGGATACATTCTTACTCTGCTGATGAAGACAGCTAGAAAAACATCTCTTCTTTTATCGTTTTTTGACTCTGGTCACCTGAGGAGTTGATGCCCACTTCACAGGAGTCATAGTGATTAACTCTACAGTGCTGTTGCTGTGTAAGAGCACCAGACATCATCATTTTGGACGTCACATTTCCATTCTGCTGACAGTTACATCACCAGATCTTGGACTTCTTCTGAGCTACAGTATAAGGGTGCCTAGATATAGGAGGACACAAGATGTTCTCACATGCTTTGCATACGCAGCCACTCAGCAGAGCGTGTACACCATCCAGTACAAACTTGGCCTTCTTTACTTCAAGGACAATAACATATGTTCACTCCTGAAGGAAGCTACCAGCTTCTCTCTCATGCCAATCTCAGTGAATCTGGTGTTGTCAGCAAAATGGTTCAGTGACATGATGTTGGGAGACAATGGTTCTAGGTTGTACTCCAAAAGCAGGAGTTTGGCCTGAATTACTAGCTGTGTTACAGCATAGATCTGCACAGAAAAAAAGGATATTAGTGAACCACTTGAGTAAATAGATAAGTAGATCGAGTGAATGAGTTTGAATTCTAGCTTCCTCCCTCCTGATTTAACAGTGTCTTGGCTTCTGTTCAGTATGGTTAATTTTAGCTGCTGCATCCAAATAAATCATAAATACTTTTACTGAACTACAGATCACTTAGGCTGATAGTGTGCTGTCATCTTTCATGCCATCTGGGTCTATGGAAATGTGACGGATCTGCTGCCCCAAGGCCATTTAAGTGCAAGCTATTTTCTTGAAGCAAATGTAACACCTTCCTAATTTTGTATGTTGTTACAGTGAATAAATAACTTTTTATTGCTCTCTGTGTGTCAGTGTCTTGCAGTAAACTGGTGATCAGCCCTAATGGTAACAACACTCCAACTTCCATCATCTGTGCTGCTCAGGGTCACTTTGGATCCTGGTAATGCAGACTGGGCATCGATACAGAAAACAGATGGGGGTGAGTACAGTACAGTAAATGGCTGCCTGTTGGCTTTTTGTGGTTTTGTTATTGATTGCCACTTTGGCTGACTTGGAGGGAAGATGCAGTTGCAGTACGGTTTGTTCCAATCCCTCATGCAGGGTAACAGAAAGTTAAGGGTCATGTGACATTAGCGATGCCAGTTACTTTTGTGTTCCAGGGAAATACTTTTGCTGGTAGCTCTAAACACATGCAACATGGCATCATAAAGGAGACATGGGGTTTCGGATTTGAGTGCTCAGTCACAGGTCTGTGGTGATGTACAAAGATGAGAATCTGGAGTCAGTAAACCAGGCTATTGGTGCACCTTTGGATACTGGTCAGACTGGTGTGACAGTGAGATACGACTTCATGGTGTCCAAAGTTTAAACCACCACATCCCAACTTGGTGATCCTTTCCAGTTTGTGTGATTTCCCTTGTGTGCTGTGCCTTTAAATGGCCTCTGACCCCTGGTCCCACTGCCCCCATCCTGCATAAATACCAAAGTCTTTCCTGTCTTTTGAAAATATGCAGCCCAAGACCAAAGTACATGGATCGATGTTACAGAGTGAATTTACCATATAAAGCATGAAGTGGATCTCCAGACTTTATTTGATAATGAATATCAATTAACATTTACTTAATATAACAAATCACTATAAGAAAGTTGCAGGGAAGCACTGAGCGTGGAGAGTATCACTACATTGTCTGCCAGCCCAGCGCTGGGAGTACCTGCCTGGGATCAGGTTTATTTGTCATGCATATTCAGATGATACTCCAAACTTCTTCTATATTACTATATTGCTATATTTCCTATATAACAAAGTGTAGTGTTAGGCTGGGGGGAGGGGGGGTGAGGTAAATGGACCGAAGTTGTGGAAGGTCAGAGGTGGTCATTCTGGAAGCTGCCGACTGAACTTTTCTAGCAGTTTGAGATCCTGGTCTGTCAGATTATCAAAGCACATCATGATGCTTCCTACCAGGATGTTCTCAATGGCACAGCAGTATAGATTAGAACCGTAACTTCCAACCTGGGGCTCCTTGGCCTCCTCAGGAAAAACCATATCTGCTGTGCCTTCTTGAGGACACAGCTTATGTTGAAAAATCAGAGGGAGTCTGCAAGCTGGATTGCCCGGAATCTGATGCTGCTGTAAATTTCCACATGTGAACCTTTGATGTCATGTAGGATATGACTGCCTTTGTTTCTCCTGAAGCTGATGATGATCTCCTTCGTCTTGTGGACGTTCAGAGTGAGGTTACTGACCTGACACCATAATGCCGGAGGTTTTACCTACCTCCTGTGGGCACGTTTGTCACCAACACTGCTGAGTTCAGTCACTGTGATGTCATCTGCAAACTTGATGATGCTGATAACTCCAGAATGATAGTCTACCGGAAGGTACCTGGATACTGCTGATAACATTGTTCCTGAGTCGACACATCTGTTAGCCCACTGAAGCTCAGGAAATATGGTCAGCAAAACCCAGGATGAACAGGATGAAACCATGCTGTAGGAGGTCCTATAAGGTTTGAAGACTGTTGGCAAGAAGTGACACTTTCAGTCTTTTTAGTAACTATACAACCTGCCAAAATAACAAATTTGACATCTGTACCATACATCCTTCTATAATTTCATGCAAAGTAAGACTGCTACCCAGGAAGATATGAAATGTATTCACATCTACTATATGGCCTCTGCTAATTACTGAAACATGAACACTGTGATGGTAGACAGACAGGCACAAAGACAGACTGACTGAAAGAGAGATTGAAAAATAGAAAGACAGACAGACAGATGGACCGACACACAGACAGACAGATTGATAGCATCTACACTCACCTAAAGGATTATTAGGAACACCCTTTTCGCCTTCAGAACTTCCTTAATTCTACGTGGCATTGATTCAACAAGGTGCTCAAAGCATTCTTCAGAAATGTTGGCCCATATTGATAGGATAGCATCTTGCAGGTGATGGAAATTTATGGGATGCACATCCAGGGAATGATGCTCCTGTTCCACCACATCCTAAAGATGCTCTATTGGGTTGAGATCTGGTGACTGTGGGGGCCATTTCAGTACAGTGAACCCATTGTCATGTTCAAGAAATCAATATGAAATGATTAGAGCTTTGTGACATGGTGCATGGTAGCCATCAGAGAATGGTCATAAAGGAATGGCCTACACAGTGGTAACAAGGCATGATGGATCCATCTTCTCATTGTGTTTACGCCAAATTCTGACTCTACCATTTGAATGTCTCAACAGGAATCGAGACTCATCAGACCAGGCAACATTTTTCCAGTCTTCAACTGTCCAACTTTGGTGAGCTTGTGCAAATTGTAGTCTCTTTTTTCTGTTTGTAGTGGAGGTGAGTGGTACCCAGTGGGGTCTTCTGCTGTTGTAGCCCATCCGCCTCAAGGTTGTGCGTGTTGTGGCTTCACAAATG
>JABFDZ020000090.1:955661-975955 GCA_019775955.2 Pollimyrus isidori | reverse complement strand
GCGGGCGCCCGCGCCCCCCCCCCCCCCCCGCCCCCCCCCCCCGGCCCGCCGGGGGGGGCGGGGGGGGGCGGGGGGGGCGGGGGGGGAAGAAAATGGAAAAAAAAAAAAAGAAATGGCAAACAGGAAGGGAGGAAGAAACATGATATAGAGATAGGGATGGAGGGAGACAGAGTGACGGAAAGAGTGAGGGAAAAAAAGGGGGGGTGGCGGGGGGGGACAGCCTGGAATAGCCAGCAACCGGAGCCCGCATGCTCCTCCTCCTCTACACCTCCCCTCCCCATGCTCTCTCCCTCTCGCTCGCCCATTCTCCCCGCCGCTCTCCTAGCCGTTATTTGACCAGAGGGAAGCACAGTGAACGGGAGCAGAGCTCAGTCTCCCCACCTGCCCCTCGTCAGGGCCGCCGCTCTCCTGGCGTCTCCGCATCACGCCCCCCCCCCGGAGGAGCATGCTCCCAGAGCCCGCTGTCGCCTGACTTTGTCCGGTCTTCGTTTTCTCCTCCACCCGCCTCTCTGGGATATACATCGCCGGGACGTGGGAAGGCGAGCCCCCGCGTGAGCGTGAGAGTGTGAGAGTGAACGTGAGAGTGCACGCTCACCCAGTGCCATGCGCCCCGCTGGCCACCTTGTGACTCACGCCAGGCGTCCAGCATGAGGGGAGGCCGCCACCCGCGGGGCTGCGCCTGCCACCATCTCTTCCGGAAAGTGCTGCTGAAGTGCGGCTGCTGCTACGCCAGGGTCAGAGGTCAGTCCTTCGCTCTCATTTTTACCTTTAACCTTTCGCGTTCATCCTCTCTCCCTCCACCTCGGCGCCTGCTTATGGCTGCTTTCCCGTTCCCTGCCTCCTTCTATGTTCTCTGTCTACCCCAGTACAAGTGGTGCCCCTTTCCTGGGCGGCCACTCGTACCCATGCACCCTGCCTCTGCATTCCCCCTGCCGCGTGGTGCCCTGTTTCGGGTTTCAGTTCCCGGTCTCCTCCTCCTCGAAAGTCCTCTCCGCTTAGGAGCAACAGATGTTCTTTTCTGCATCCCCGCTCTTATTTCCACTTAACACACTTTTTATTTTTTGTACCAGAAGTGGGGGGGAAGCTATTTCAGGCCTCGCTCTCCTTAAAAACAAATACTGAGAAAATACGCCAGTTCTGGCTGGGGCCTGGTGTATGTAAGCGGGACCTCTCACACACATCTGGAAGCTCGCCTTCGTGTGTGTGCCGGCCCGTGGATCGTGGGGACACTAAACCCTGACTCACACATAAAAATCCTCCCCCCAAAAAGCCAGAATCCCACCCTCTCCCAGAGCCCATCGTGTGCTTTTAGTCGCCTAGACAAATTGCAGTGATGAGACACAGCAGGAACGATGTAATGAGTGGTATGTATACAAAACAATGACAACAGATAGATAGATGGTCATTTTAACAACAACTGTTTCCACAGGCCTGGGGATATCTCGAGCCTGGACCTAGTTCTCTCGTTGCACACACTCAAACACCTCTGGATTTCCCTGGGAGATGGATCCTGGCCTGGATTAGCATGCTGGCAAACACCAAACAACTTTGACAGACTTAAAAAACAGCCCAATGCTGATGTTGCTGGATCAGCCTGTTTGCTACTCAATCAATGTCCAGCCAAAATCACTACCTTCACATTCTATTCACAGCCAAATACAACTGTTCATATGATCAGAAATCTAATGATGATCCTATGCCTTTTCCAGATTTTTTTATTTGGTCATATTCACTGTTTTCTCCAAAACCTTAAGAAAGCCAGGGTACTGTCACTCTTTGACAAGCGAGCGATGCTTTGAATACCGTGCCGACCGTATTTCTGAAACACGAAACACATCGTGGTCTGTTTGTTCTCTTCTCCGGGCGCTGTGCCCGCAAACAAACAAACACGGCTGGGCTCAGAACAGCACCGACAAGCATTCTTTCCCGAGCTTCAATTTTAGCTTTAAACAGTTTATCCTCTTTTACGAAATTCCCCTTCTGCGACTACAGCGCGTTTTATGCAGAGATGAGTAGGATCGGCACACACACTGTCGTTCCTTGGCGCATGCAGAGCACTGTATCGTGGGTATCGACTGTGGTTGAGTCATACGACGCACCTCAGCTTCGCCGACCGAGGTCCGGAGAGGACCTTCCCGTTTGCCGAGAGAGCCCCTCATTTCCCTCCCCAGGACGGCGCTGATCTGGGTCTGTTCTGCTCAAGTGGATCTTCCTGAAAGTTCTCCGGCTGCATGGGCCTGCAACCTCTGCTTTGCTGATTGCTTTTGAATTTGCTATTTTGCTGTTTTGCTGTTTTGCGGTTTCAGTGCAGCATGTTTTACATGTAAGCGTGCCTTTAATACCGCATGCACATCCCTTTACCTGGGTTCATTCTGGAAGCTTTGAAAGTCTTGGGTCTCGGCCCCTGTTTCCTTCAATAAGGCTTGGAAAAGCAGGGGCTGTTCTGGGTCTGTCTTTCTCATATCCTAACAAGAAAAAGCTCATTTGTGTATCCGGCTGACCATTAATGACAGGCTAACTAGCCATTCAGCAGGGTGATCTCATAGAAGCAGTTGAGATTTCTCTCTTCTGTCTCACCCCATCACTCTTTGTTGTTCCCCTGTGCTTATTTGTTTTTTGTGTCCCTTTACCCTGTGTCTGTCTGCCAAGGCTCAGCTCTTTCCACAGAAGAGAGAAACAAGCTCTGGATTGTCTGACTCCTCTTTCCTCCAGGCTACTGTATAGTCAAATAGCTGATCCAGCGCTAATGCAATCTGTTCATTCACTTGCCCGGAATCATGCCGGCAGTGAACCCTATAAGCTGCTTGTGTGTTTAGGTGAGGCGAGGGCAGGAGGCAGGCTGCCCTGTCTCTCAGGGATGGTGATGTTTAACTGAGTCCCGCTGGGCCACAGCGTGTCTGGCTGCTGTTTGTCCTCAGCGGTCTGCAGTCATCGACTCGCTCTCCCCCCTGACATCATGGCAGGCGAGGGTTTCATGCATGGGGCCCTAGTACACAAGCATACACAGACACAGCACAGTAGGTTAATTCACCTCATTGCAAGCACTACAGGGTGACTCATTTTTTTCTCAAACCAGTAGAAAGCAAAAAATAAAAATAAAAAGCTTACAGGTCAAATCATTGCAATTGCATCTTCAAACTCTTAAATAATGCCTGCACTTTATTTCCAAGTACGCAAAAGCATATCCCTCAGCAATGGTGCACATATACTGATGCAAATGTTTCATAAATCTGGGCTTCCATATAAAACTGTAAGAAATATGTATGAGGGCATCTGCCTGGAGAATCAGTAATGCTAATGAAAATAAGCAGCCCGTAAATGGTACAGAGCTCTGTCACAGCATCACCATGTTGATATGCTAATGTCCTTATTTGTTGTAGGACTCGCGCCTGGCACCTGTGCTTTTTCAGTGCTTCTGTGTGTCCATGCAGTCTGAGACCCCGCCCCTCCCCAGCCCCCCCACGCAGAGTAAACAAACAGCCCACTCACTTTCGAACGCTTCCCAGCAGCAAATTCAGTCAGTTTTTCCCCTCTTTCCAGCGCAGGGTGTCAAAATAAAAAGGTGTTAAGAAGTGATGTGTCGTGATGTGATGTGATCTGAAAAGCAGTTAAAGTAACACAGTTCAAACACAGTTACAGGAAACAGTGTAGCTTTCAAATGGCTACAGTGCACTGATAGAGTGAAACCTCATAATTTCTCTACTTGAGCAAATGCAAGACCTTGCATTAATTTATAAATTTGCAAAACCAGTAGCAAGCTGACACAAGCAACAGCATATTCTGTCAGGATATTCAATTTTAATGATGCTGTAATGTATCACAACACATTCATATAAAGCACCTTGGGGCGATTCTGTTGTGAAAGGCGCTATATAAAATAAATAAAATAGAACTGAACAGCAAGGTTTCCCTGCTGTGCTTCCGAACCCAATATTTAGCTCCGAGCACTGAGCTGAGATGGCCTTCCTGTCATTATTAAACCCTTTGGATTTGTGGCATGCGTCATCTGGGAGAGGGGGGGGGGATTATATTGATACTCAGTATTGCCTATGTAAGCATCTAATCCAGTTTTGCTCACACAAGTTGATGTTTTCACGATGGCTGTGGGTTAGATGAAAATGCATTTAGGATAAGGACCTGCCTTTCTGCAGCAAGGGCAGCCCGTCCCTAAGGCTACATTCTGCTGGGTTGAGCTTCATCCTACTCATTCAGCTCATTTCAGGTACCCTCATATGTGCCTCTATGTCACATGCATGTGACGTATTAAAGGCGTGTGACAAGAGCAGTGATTGGCTGATTAATTTTCTTAAAGAAACACCACTCCGGTGGGGCAAAACTTGGCTGGCAATGTCCCTGATCTGAGTGACAGTGTGTTGGGGGGGACATTTTTTGGACTCACTGAGTGTTTGTTCTTGAAACCTATAAACAAGAAAAATGGGAGGAAACATGGGCAAATCTCCTCAGCGCATTTCTCTGCTAACTGAAGGAACACCTCCCTGAGCAACTGTGTGAGAGTGGGCCAGGGAGCGGGCTAGCTAGATGAAAGCCGGTTTGATTGCTGGTGCTATGGTTGTGAGGGAGGAGAGAGCAGAGTAATGGACAGGATGTGCTGCTGCTTGGGCAGCCGTGATGGTGCGTCAATTAGGACACGGCCTCTGTGTGTGGGTGGTGCAGTGGGGGCCGGGTCACCGCTGCAGGATTCCCTCTCCTCACCGAAAGCAGCCCCCCATTCCCCGTTATGCCGATGCTGTACTGAAGCTGCTTCGGAAAATTGCACTTTGCATATCGTAGTGTTTGGCCAATAAGTCTTATCTAAGCAATGCAGATTATGGGCACGGGAGGTAAAATCCGTATGGGAGACACAGCCCCACGTGCAAAGTGCGGGTGATGATCCTCTGTAGCCTGGCTTGGAAGGATACATCAGCAGATGTACATTTGTGATTCCCTCTTAGAGAGGCTTTGAGGCTAAAGGGTCACGCCGGTGCAACGCACGTCGATATTTCTAGGTAAACATCTTGAGAGCAGAAGGAAAATCTCTGATTACGAGATGATAATATTGCCGCACTGAAGAGTGAGGGGAGTGGACATTCAGGAGGTGTTCTAAGGCGAGCCACTGCTCCTCGGTATCAAAAGGAGGCAGCTGTGGAGGTTTTGGTGTCTGCCTCAGACGCCTCCTATATGCCTTCCCTGGGGAGGAGCTCCGGGCATTATGGAGAGATTTTATCTCGGCTGGCCTGGGATTGTCTGGGAATCCCCTCCAGAGGAGTAGGAAGTGGCTGGGGAGAGGGAGGTGTGGGCATCCCTGCTTAGACTGCGACCCAGGCGACTTGGACCCAGAAAAGGGGCAGATATTGAATGGATGGATGCATGGATGTTCAATCTGGATCATTCATACTGACTGCACAGGTGACTGAGTGATTCGTTTAAATTTGGACCAAGGAGTAAAAAAAGAGGAACTTTTCAGCCATGATTTTTAGAAGTGAGTCACCAAAGCACACAATGCCCAGCGAACAGGAAGCTGTAGCCGCCACAGTAGCGACGTATGGTGCACGTTGCTGCAGATTGCGAGGCCCTGTGTTTCACCTGTCAGCTACGCATTAGCGTCTCCGAGGTGCGTGTTGTGTCTCATGCCTCCTGTCAGCAGCGGTTACTGCAGGACTGAATGCCGTGTGTACCTAAACAGGCAGTGAAATGGGAGAAGCTTTGAGTAAATTAAATAAATATGACTTTAAGACAAATTAAATCTGCCCATTTTCTCCCCTTGTGACTTTCTTGTTAATTAGCTTTTCACTAAAATGAAAATGAAATGAAAGTCAGTCATAGCTACAGATTATTGAGGTGTCCAAACAAATAGTAACAATTTGCTGTTGGTGGTTGGCTGGATTCAGCCTGTCTCTGAACATTGTGTGAATGGTGTTTTTCATCCTGCCCTACTCCCTAAGCTGCCTATCAACCTTCCTTGCATCCTCTCCTCCCTTCTGGTCCAGTTCACCCCTGCCCCGCCTTGGTGATGTAGCGGTATCTCCCAGGCTTGCTCAGGCTTTATTACCCAGCAGCTCCCCGCATTTCCACCTCCCCCCAGCCTCACATAACTCATGCCCATCTGTCACTAGCTGGGTGCTGGCCAAGGTTATTATCGTTAATGAAAACTAGAACTATAACAAAAAATGTTTGTAAACTAAAATAAAAGACACGAAAATAAAACAAAAACCTCTGAATGAACACTGTAAATACTGCTTTCAAAATGAACTGAAATAAAATCAAAACAAACATCAAATACTTTCCATTATCGTTCTTAGTATCATTTAGCTAAAGCAATGGATTTATTTTTCTTTAATTGCCATTAATAATGTCTGGAACATGTTTTTCCCATTTTGAGGACATTAGTACATAATGTGTGCTGTGTATTCATGCAGGATCAGAGGCAAAAAATAACTACAACTTTCATTGTATCCCTAGGAAGAAAATTACTAAAACCTAAAGTAAAAGATATATAAAAATAAAGAGAAATATACACTGTATGGATACAGGTATTGGGGCACACTTCTTAATCATTGAATTCAGATGTTTCATTCAGACCCATTGCCACAGGTGCATAACATCAAGCACCCAGCCATGCAGTCAGGTTTACAAACATTTTTGAAAGAATGGGTCATTCTGAAGAGCTCAGTGAATTCAAGTATGGTCATAGTAATACTGTCATAGGATATCACCTTTCCAAGTCAGTGAAATTTCTTACCTGCAAGATATTACTGTCAACTGTAAACAGAGTGGGGTCACCGAGTAATGAGGCACACAATACATAAAAGTTACCAACGCTCAGCTGAGTTTGGAGCTCAGCAGAGTTCCAAACTTCCTCTGGCATTAACTGCAGCAAAAAAAATGTGCACTGGGAGGTTCATGGAATGGGCTTCCATGGCTGAGCAGCTGCATGCAAGTCTCACATCGCCAAGTGCAATGCCAAGTGTCACATGGAGTGATGTAAAGCACACTGTCACTGGACTGTGACAGTGAAAACATGTTCTGAGGAGTGACAAATCACCCTTCTCTGTCTGGCAGTCTGATGAACGAGTCGGAGTTTGGCAGATGCCAGGAGTACGTTACCTGCCTGACTACTTTATGCCAGCTGTAAAGTCTGGTGGTTGAGGGATTATGGTATAGAGTTGTTTTTCAGGGGCTGGGCTGGGCCCCTTAGTTCCAGTGAAGGGAACTCTTAATGCTTCAGCATACCAAGACATCTTGGATAATTATATACTTCCAGTTTTGTATGAAAGGTTTGATGAAGGCCTTTTTCTGTTCCAACGTAACTGTGCTCCAGTGCACAAAGTAAGATCTATAAATACATGGTTGGGTGAGTTTGGTGAGGAAGAACTTGACTGGTCCATGCAGAGCCCTGACCTCTATCCCATTGAATACCAGGCCTTCACATCCAACATCAGTACCTGACCTTACATAAATGGGCAAAAATTCCCACAGACTCATCCCAAAATCTTGTGGAAAGCTCTCCCAGAAGAGTGGCAGCTGTTACAGCTTCAAAGGGGGACCAACTCCATACTGATGCCTATGAATTTAGAATGGAATGTCATCAAAGTTTCTGTGGGTGTAATGGACAGGTGTCGCAATACCTTTGCCCATATAGTGTCTTAAAATCTTTAAAATAAAAAGTAATACAACAGACACAAAAAATACCTAAAACTAAACTGGATAACAAATTGAGAATAATACAAAAATAACCAGTAATTTAAAAATCAAAATGATAATAACGCAGGTGCTGGCCTCATCTTCCTCCACGACCCCTCGCACATCTTGCTGCCAGCAATCTTCTACACCCACCTTCCACCCACCTTCCACTTGTCTTCTGTGCCTCATTCGCTCTTGCTAATACCTGATAGTCTGCATTCTCTCTCCACTCGCCTCCGGCATGCAATAAGCCGCTGGCATTTCCCACAGCGATGCCATCAGATCGTATACTGGGACAGACCTCAGCAGAACCTCGGACAACGGTAGTAAGATGAATGCTGGGCTTGCTTACCAAAATCCTCATGCATCTTTCTGTACATAGAGTAGGGTGACAGTGTGTCACACTTTAATTACTGAATGTGTTCCTCCTTACATCCATCCCAATAATCAGCTCAATCAATATGTGCAAGAAACACATGCTGTGATGCCTGCGGTTCACGGGGCTTAAAGGAATGAATTTTGCATTACTTTATGTTAAATTCTGCAATCTCCAGCATTTAGTCCCCTCTCACACAGACTTATACCCTTTCCCTGCTAACCCTCCTGATGCCAATAAATTCCTCTTATGCTAACAGATTGTCATCAATGCTAACAGATTGCCTCTGATGCTAAGAGGTCCCTCACAGTTAATAGATTGTCTTTAATGCTAACATATACCCCAATGCTAACAGACTCCCTCCGATACTAAATGATCCACAAATGCAAACAGACTCTCTATGATACTAACATGTACCCCAATACTAACAGATTCCCTATGATGCTAACTGGTCCCCCAATGCTAACAGATTCACTATGATGCTAAGAGGTACCACAATGCTAATACATCATATCTTTTGCTAGCATGTCCCCATTCACTGCTGTCAGGTCCCCTCTGATGCTAACTGGTTAATAGGTTCCTTGACTACAACTGTTTGTCAGTGTCAACAGTTCTCCTCTATTACTAATAGTATCTCCGATGTGGTAACTCCCTACATTTCCCAACCAGTGCTGTTGTTTCCTGTGTCTGAAGGGCTGATGTGTTCAGCTTCTCATAAACTGAGCGAAGCTCCTCCTCTTCCAGAATGATCCAATAGCAAACACCTTCTTCCTCCATGAATTAGACTAGGAGTCTGTTTTTGCCCATCAGCACATGAGGCAGAAGGCTACAGACAATGGAAAACACTGCAAAAAAGCTGGAATTATAGACAGCTTGCTATTTAATGGTGAGCAACAATTTTGTATCAGTTCCTGTGCCTCTTCCCCATGAATGACTTCCATCTCCAACCATGACCTGACTGAGAGCCATTCTGCCCACTGAGAATGTAGGGAGGCCTAAACCTTGAGTGAAAGCTGTGCTTGCGAAGAATGTGGATTCCTTTCCTCAGGAAAGCCCCCCCTGCGTGACCCCCACTTCCCACCCCCTTCCATACAGGCACTCTCCCATTCCCTCCTTTATCTCTCCCCGACTTTATCTCTCCGCTTGTTATAACACGGTGCCCAGGCCTGCACTCTTCCTTCCTTACTCCTTCCGCTCCTCTCAGACATCATCCTCTTTCTTTTTCGACTCTCCCGTTAGGCTCCCACACCACTGGCCCTGTGCTCTTTGTGTTCATAACCAAGCTACCTGGCGGAGACAGAGCGAACACACTGCTAGCCCCAGGAAGGCAAGAAAAGCACATCAGCAGACCGGAAACCCCCTAACCCCCCCGATCCTATCAGTTAACAAGAAGGAGGGTGACCAGCATCCTACCTACATCATGCTGCCAGTAGGCATGTAATGAGCTCTCTCTTTCCTGAGATCTCAATGCATGAATAGTTTGACGTGTCGGCAGAAGCGGAGGGTGTCCCGGTAAACCACAGGACATCACAGAATTGATTAAGGATATTTGGGCTTCTTGGGGGCAGACTAAGCTGACCGGGCTGATTCTCACAGCAGTTCTGCAGCGTCCCTTAGCTGTGGTGTCACATCTACTGTATCTGGCCAACTTGCAAAGAATCCGTTACAACAGATGGGTGAAAGACCATGGCGACCTGTCATAACTTTGGGGGGCATCGCTGGTGTGCCTTCTTGCCCTGGCCCCTAACCAGCCCAGTGACTGGTGGTCCTAACATCACATCTTGTGGTAGCTTCAGTTATCTCAGGAAATCAACTGAATTCCCCCCCCCCCCCCACCAGTACCATGCAAGTAAGTCAAGCAAATCCAAGCAGGGGGAGTAACACCATTCTGCCAGCCCCGCCCCATTAAACCCTCCCAGATGATCCAGGACTGCTTCCAGCGGAACCCTTTGTCTTCTCACACTGTATGTTGGCATTGCAGGCAACCATCTTTCTCTTTAATATGAAGTGTTGTCTCATCACCACGCACAGTTTGATTTATACACATTTACTTATATAATATTTTCTTAGAGAAAATATTAAACCTTCGAATTCAGATGTGCTGCTAAAGATTCCGGGCCCCATGACGGCATATCACACTGGGCCCCCAACCAGACCAATCCAGTTATGTTCTACATTTTTTAGGGCACCTGTCAGTTGGGGCCCCCTGGAATCTCCCTAACTTCTCCCTTTATGGCGCCCTAGTTTAAATCACTGCAAAGTAACATAAAATCAATTCTCAAGGAATTTCTCACCAGCTGTCAAGTGTGAAAACATAACAAGCGCCATGTACGTGTTGCCTTTACCTGACATCACCACACCCTTTCCCATACAAATGCCCATGGCACAGACACCCTCAGTGCATCTTTCTGTTGGCTGGCTGTTTTTTCTGAGGGTGTCTCACCCTCGTTCTCCTGGGTACGGTTGCTATGGCAATGTGAGGAGAGAGAAAAGGAGACGGGAGAACGGAGGAAGCCGAGGTCCCGAGCATCAGCAGGGGGATCTTTGAATCTCCTATGGAGTGCTGTGTTTCATGTGAGGAGCACTGGGCCCAGGGCAGCTGAAGGGACATCTCAGCATCCTCAAGCAGCTTGGCAGTCATCCTCAAACCCTTCAGCTAGAAGGATGTGAAGCTTGGTGCAGCTCTGTCAGCCATAATGGGGGGGGGGGGGTTCCTAGCCCTGTCTTTTTCATTAACATGTACAGTCATCCATTGACTAACGTTCCATCATACTTATTTCCGACGTCCCAAAAAAGCCTTAATAAAATTTAGGCAGATGCTATGTATTCACATGTGCCAGTAGCTAACAATGCTATCTGCACCAAGGGAGGATAGCCAATGTGGCTATTTTCAGGCAGATATAATTTGCACCCAGATATCAGTACCTAACAATGCTATTCCACTAAAAATTCCACGGCTAATGCTATTGAATCGGCTACATATAAGAGGGG
The DNA here is from genome assembly GCA_019775955.2 of Pollimyrus isidori. Taxonomy (NCBI): domain Eukaryota; kingdom Metazoa; phylum Chordata; class Actinopteri; order Osteoglossiformes; family Mormyridae; genus Pollimyrus; species Pollimyrus isidori. The sequence goes on along the minus strand of JABFDZ020000090.1, from coordinate 964,908 downwards.
AACTCTCCCCCATTGTGAGAAATGAAGTTCAAGCTTTCTAGCTAGTGCTAATGCTAATCAGCAAAGCTATTGTGTGCCTTCACCTAGCTAGGCCAGGAGCAAATGGCCGAATAGATGCCAAGCGACTATTTTCACCCCGGTGGATATAGACACTCTGTTGAAATATCAAGAGACGTCTTAAGCAGACAGAGTGGACGTTAGCAGAAGTGTCTTACTATGTGTGCGGCATTCAGCAAGAACCAAGACAAACTGTGTTGCCACTATAGAGGTTTAGTTAAATGCGTGTGATATTATGTCTTAAGTTACATAATATATTTGACTTCTCTCTTATAATGACCAAGACTTAGGATTGACCTAAGTCCTGTCCTCTGAGATGGACCTCTGGTGTAAGTTAGGACTTAATGTGCTTTGGCCTGCATGTACGGTTTCAGCCGAAGACGATTATCTTGGGACCGACTATGTCGGACTTTAAACTCCCAATCCCATCTTCCCAGACTTGCCAGCTTGTCTGTCCCCTGCCTGGACAACACGTCTGACCTACTTCACATTTGGTCAAACCCAACAATGCTCCCTGGTTGGCCGCTTAAACCCAACAATACTCCCTGGTTGGCCGCTTAAACCCAGCAATGCTCCCTGGTTGGCCGCTTAAACCCAGCAATGCTCCCTGGTTGGCCGTTTAAGCCCAACAATGCTCCCTGGTTGGCAATCTCCTCTGACGCCATTTGGTGCGGAGGTGGAATGGCACCTTCACGGAGCTAGCTGCATCTACCGAGGTGACGGGGAGGAGGGATACCCTGCTCAGTGCCAGTCAATAAGCTGTGTTTGTTTAAACCTTCAAGGTCAGAGTGGTTGACTCACAGGCTGCAGGGCTGAGTGAGCGAGAGAGAGAAAGAGTGGGGTGGCAGACTCTCTGCCAGTTCACAGTAACACTGTGCCCCGCTCCGCTTGCTCCTTTTCACTCTCCATTAGAGCAAGATGCGAAAATAAACAAACTAAGAGGCGTGAAAGTGTCAGTTTTTAATTTATACCAGCCTCTGTTCTTACATACTGGTTACACTCCTCCGTAATGTTTTTTATTGAAGACTGTGCTTTTCTGCACTTTAAATAGATCCGCGGTCATGCAGCAGTCTTAAGGGTTATGTAAGTGTGATTTATGCTTTGGGGTTAGCTTGCTGAAGTAGGAGGAAGCATGCAGACCTCAGAAGCATTCTGATCTGCTGCTAATCACATCGTTATTGGGGGAGAAACGTGTAAACATGCCCGGAGGCTTTGAGGTGTGAGGTAGTGTGGCATGATGGGCTCCAGCGCCGCAGGGCATGTGCGTGTGTGAGCAGGAGTGGGCCGTGTCCTGCCCATCCTTCTGACGTTCTGCATGAAGGTTGGCGAGCAGCTCTTGCCCTGCAGAACCTCAGGGCGCCGGAAAGAGCAGAACAAGTGTAGGCTGGTGTCTTATGAACATGTGTGCAGAGCAGTAACATATAAGTTTTAATGGTGTATCAATATTAGGAGGTATAAGGTTTCAGGTAACACCTGTGAGACTTTGACTGGATTATAGATATTCACTGGAGGATCCATTGATTGCAGTGAAATTGATCCACTGCTGTAGCATCTGCTTCAGTCTCAGTTATACCCCATATGCCTGTAGTACCTGCTTCAGTCTCAGTTATACCCCTATGATTCTATAGTGCCTGCTTCAGTCTCAGTTACACCCCCATGAGTCTGTAATTCCTGCTTCAGTCTCAGTTATACTCCCATGAGTCTGTAGTATTTAGTTCAGTCTCAGCTATACTCCCATGAGTCTGTAGTTTTTGGTTCAGTCACAGTTATACCCCCCATGTGTCTGTAGTAACTCCCTCAGTCTCAGTTATACCCCCCATGTGTTTGTAGTACCTGCTTCAGTCTCAGTTTATGTGTCTGTACTGTTTAGATCAGTTTTAAATCTGTTACTAATCAGATTGCAATATCTCAGAAGCAAGCTGTTTTGAAAAATTTCTATACTTAATCAAGAGGAATTCTTTCTGTGAAGTTTACAATTCTTTGGGCTTTTGATGTTATACAGACTGTAGCATGTGCATGTGGTTTGAGGTTTCTGTAGCAGGGATTTAACCTTGCAGGGATATAAGGCCACTATCTGGACAGGATTATATGTGATATATTAAATATAATGAAATATTTCAGTCATCTATATGATCACCGGGAATATATTAACTTTCTGTTGGCCACGATTGGGAAAGATGACACGAAAATGCTAATTTCATGAGCCACTGTACAGAGGCCCCATGTGGTCTATCTGCTGAACAGTTATGGAGCCGGTGGAGTAGGAAGTCAGCAGGGGAGGCAGGAAGCCTACACAAATGCTGAGAGGAAGATCAATGAGGCAGTATTCCAGACATCTGCATTTATTGATTTGGGAAGAGTAGACACAGAAGCAGTAGCTCAAGGTCAGGCCCAAGATCTATCTGTGCTCTTATTGCATCTTTTGGGTCCTAAAACCTTCAAGTCAGGAAATATTATACTGCTGAAAATTACAAGAACGCGAAACTATAATTCTAAGCATGTTCCACTGTCTGTGGTTTGGGGGTGTTTCCACAAGGCAGATAATATTATTAATCCACATGCAGACTTTCCACTCGCAGCCCCACTCCTGATGTAATGATGTCAGTGTTGACAGATGCTTCCATTGGCTGTTCTCCATCAGTTCTGAGCTGATAAATCGCTTATAGGCTGGAGTCAGTCTGGTTCTCCTCTGAGCAAAGTGAACCTAAGAAGCACAGTAACACTTCACCTGAAGAGGCACAAATTATGTAGTAGTTAGTACTGTACACTCTTACTTAATGTATTAATTACACAGAAAAAGTGTTAGTTACGTACTGATACCAAGTTCATCGTTAATCAGTCATAACGGTTTGTGCATTTCATGCATATCCCATATTTGTTCATGATTTATACTTGAATAATGACTGAGTTGCTAAGTTACTTCTGTGTTACCACAACTGTAAAATAACCGACCACCATCAGGTGTGGCTTTGAAAGCGTTAAGGTTTATTTTTGAAGTTATTTTGAAAAGAGCAATAATAATGGTACTTTGAAGAAATATGTGTTGAAACTTTCCAAGTTTTAAAATATCAGCATTGTTTTGGATTATCGTCAGCAGAGTCTGCCACCAAAATAAATTGTATGTACTCTTTACATGCATTTTTAATTTTTAATTTTAACTTTCACACATCTTTATGATTGTTGACATAGTGTCGTTTCAGCCTGTCTTGCCGGTGGGAAATTGTGTGAAACAGATTTCCCTTAGCATTTCCTACATGGATAAAAGTCTAGTGCGATCCTCTGGCCTCAAATACAGGTCGTTATGGTTAGAGAAATCTACGGTGAGTCGATGCCAGCCAGGGCACTGGATGGAATAACAGGTGAGCTCATGGAACCAGTGTCAGGTCCCGAAGCCATCATAAAGAGTGCAGGGTCCTCAGGCTGGCAGGGTGGCCTGCACTCATGCCTGTTTCGTTAGTCGGGATTTCACGTGTCGTCCCTTTGGCTTCTGAGAGAGCAGGCATCTACACAGCCAGCACCAGACCTGGCCACGGCTGCTCTAAGCGTCCCTCACACTGGAGTCTGCTAATGTAGTTTAGCAGACTACAACTTTTCATAGGAGAATGTCTTTTTTTTAAAAAAAAAAAAACATTGAAATTAAACCATAGGCAATGCTGGTATTTGCTGATCCTTGCATAAGCATAGTAACACAGGCTAAAATCATTCCATATTCGGTGACTTAATCACAGCGTGGGAGCCTGAGATCCAGGACGGGCAGCCCTGGCAGGGCGGTTTCTCCAGCAACCGTGGGTCACAGCAGATCCAGTTCACCGTTCAGTACATTAGTTCAGTATGCACTGTGATATCCATGCAGACTGAGGTTTCTCTCTCATCGTTGAATTCTGTTACATCGTCGTTGCCTAAACTGGTGACAGCATTAGTGGATTGTTTGGGTCAGTTTGAGGCTCCAGACCCAGAGTGGCTCTGCATGAATTAATAAAAGTAGCACTTTAATCCGCTCCCCACCATTACTGGAATTAATCCATCTCTTAGACACCAGGGCACCCAGTGCCAACAGTGATGAAAATGCTTCAGTTTTATTTCATTTTTTGATTTCATGTGCAAATTTTATCTGTCCCTTGGATAAAGCACTCCTTACCACCACTGGTAGATTTAAGACAAGTAACATATAGTAATGAGAAAAAAAAAATCAGGGTCAGAAATGATATATGCTAGTTTTGGTTATGTGATCCTGCACTAACCAGCCATTAAGAAAGTCATACCTTTCTATGTCACCAACCTTAGGCTCAGTAGGGGTCAGCCAGCTTGGTACGTTGCCGTATTGAGTGAGCATTCTGATTGAATATCGGGCTTTTACACCACAGACTGGGCAAACTGGGATAGTCAGAAGGAACACCTAGTTTTTCTTTCAGTGATTTAAACCTGAGAGGAGCTGTTGCCGTTAGATAGAGACACACATGCAAACACACAGATAATAGTAATAGAATAAGACTCTAACAGGTTTGGATGCTGTTCAACCAAATAGTTCAACATTAGTTCTAATACATGAACTCGTGGCCATAGGTGGAAATTAGCGGGAGGACATTTCAAACTGGATTTAAGGAAACACTTCTTTACGCAGTGTGTAGTTAGAGTTTGGAATAGTCTTCCTGATAACGTAGTGCAAGCTGAATCCTTGGGTTCCTTTAGATCAGAGCTAGATAAGATCTTAACAACTCTGAGCTATTAGTTAAGTTCTCCCCAAGCGAGCTTGATGGGCTGAATGGCCTCCTCTCTTTTGTATAATTCTTATGTTCTTATGCTCTTAAATACAGACTGAAATAACATGGATGGAATGACTGACAAAGTTACCAGACATAGTCAGGTATGGTAATTTGGCTGTCGATGGTGCCGTTGTTTCTGGCGCTCGATTCCCAGAGAAGGACAACTTATGGCTTTTCTTCCATTAAATGGTAACAGCTTCCCACAGCCTGCTGGCAGCTGGGCCTTCAGACAGCACAGCAGCTTCAGGTCTGGTCTTTGGGTGATGCTGAGCAGGATGGGGGCGCAGTGCCGAGAAACGGACCCTATGCTTAGTTCAGCGGCAAAAAACTTGGTGCGGTCAAACAAATCAAAGCTGTTGGAAGATAATCTCTCTTTTCCATGACCGATTGGGACTCTGAGCTTGTCCCTGTGCTGGGCTTGTCCTGAGACCCAGGTCAGATTCAAACGCAGTGTGTTAGGAGTCAGTGATTTAAACAGTCAGACTGGTGCTTTTTATACACAGTGTCTCTTTGCTCTGCTGTTTAACAGAAATGGATATTTGTGCTCCATTTTACTTGTCGTTATTTCACGTCCATCTAGTCTATCCAGCCCATTCATCAGGCCTTCCTGCCCCATCCCTCCACCCAAGATGCTCTTCCCTTGAGTTCTTGGCTTATCTGAGTTACTCCATCATGAACCATTCTGAGGATCACGACAGCAGAAGCAGAGACTTCACCTGACAACCTTCAGGCCAGCAAGGTTCTTAATAACTGTGCTACCCCCTGCCTTTAATAGCTGGGATTATAACAACAGACGATTCAATAATAGTCCCCCAGTGTAATTTTCACGATTGCCGCCCGGAGGAGATACGATGAAGTAATCAGCATAGCACACTCCAACATCTCAGCCTTAGACCCCCCCGTTCAACCATGTTACTGCTCAAAGATTACCAAAGGTACCTACAGACCGTCTGCAATCGGACACAGGGGCGTCAGGCTAAACTTGTTCCATTGCAGAAACCACATGGTACACGGAGCATGAGGAAATTCAGGCTCGGATCTGGCACGGGGAGCTTTGTGGTCTCTGACGAAGGACAAAAGCATCCAGAACACAGCGGCCTGAACATTTAGCCTGACACACACGCTGAAAAATGAAGAATTGCCTCTGACTTAGTAAAGATACTTCTCCTCTAAATGTTTATCTAGTGCCTTTGAGAAGAGAAATGTAAAGAAAAAGTAAAGAAAGTCTGCATAAATAACATATCAAAAACATGAGCAAGTACTTATTATAAAAGCTTATTATAAACTTCGGAAAGTATTTTTTGGGGTGTAGAACTCTCAGCTCTCGCAGCAAATTCCCAGCCTATTATCAGTACGCTGTACTGATCAGACATTCGCACACTGAACTCTCCCCATGACTAGATGGATGGAAATTCGTCCTTAGAGCGTTGAGAGCTGAACCTAAAGAACTGCATGTGGTTTAGCATACATAGGTGCTGAAAGTCCCCTGCTCTCCTTTTCCACTGACATACAGCCTCCAGGCCGTACTCGACTCGGAGCCTGAAGAGACACTAGTTACAGTTCGGCTCCAGCTTCCTTTGGTTTTCCACTGCAGAAGGGTCGGTTCGATCAAGGTGTTGCCGGGATTTGAGAGTGACAATTAACACCAAACAGACGCTTATTTACTGTTCACATGTTATACATCAGGATTTACTATGTGTTAATTTTTGCTAGCACCTCTGTGAAAACCGCAGTGTTATATTAGCATTAAATGCTAGCAGAATTAACATTATCTTGTGGAAATTGCATTATAAATCCATTCTATTCAGCCGTTCTCTACTATTTTTTAAGTAAGAAGTTGGAAATTTTCAAGTTCAAAGTTATCAGCATTGTATCAATACATTGTGGTGTGCAATACTACTACTGATGAATAATATACAGAAAATGCCCTTGTCCCTTCAGATAATCAATGCATATCAATGCAGATCATTGGTATGCATTTGACAAATCAGAGGGTGGTGATGCATCCATCTCGGTTAAGTCATACTTCCAGGTCTGCTTCAGCCATTTCAGTGTGGGAATGATTCAGATACGCCACGCAAAATTTACAATGGAATATCGTCTCTTTGCAGGATGGCTTGAGTACGGCTTGGGTCTTGGGTCTGGCAGTAGAAAAGCTCCATTACTGACTCTGAAGGACTTTCCGTGACTGTTCGTGTGACATTGTTTTTTCCCCTGAAGCATTGCAACACTTTGACAACTAATTACCATAACATTTCTGATCTCGATACTGTTCATCCTTCACTTATTCCAGCTCTGGCCCGGAGAGTTCTGTTCCCTGTGGTTTCATGTTTGCATGTCTAATGTCGAACTCATAATGTTAAGTTGAGGCTTGACAGAATGTCAGAAGGCTTCTACATATACTGTATATTCCAGAAATATGTAGTACTTTGGCCGTGGTACCTTCTAAGGAAGTAGTTTATTCTCACGAACAACAGTGGAAAATAACTCAGAGGGTTCAATTACTTTGTGGATCGACTTCAGTTGTAAAATATTACCATGTCTTAAAAAAAGCATAATAATTTAATTTAGAGGTTTATTATGTGGGTTTGAGAAGGTGCCCAAAGTCAGGAGCACAATAGTTAGTCTCTTAATATGGATGTCTGACTCTCTGAGGAATAAGGCAGGGGTGCGGAGTAGCTTCGATATCCTGTCCACTTACTTCCTGTTTTTTTCTGCTTGAGTAGCTGCCCATCCAGGCAACAAACAAACTTGAGGGATGAGTAAGGGGTGGAGGGCCGGGGCTGTGTGAAAGTTTGATCTAACCATTACAGAGCAGCGATTAGTGGTGGCTGCAGTCACTTCGCTGTAATTTGCAACTGATCTAGGTGACAGAATTCTGATAATCAAAGGTCACAGGCCAGCTAAACTAATTGTTACTGACCCTTAAATTGGCCCTTGATGAAGACCTCTGTCTGTCCTCTGCTTTGCCATGCTTATTACACTTCATTGCTCTAGCTGAAATTCACATTCAACATTCAGAAAGCGGTAGAGTTTCAACCACTACGTAAACCCACAAAGGTGTTGGGTCTTAACCTCTATGTGACCTGCTTGCTGACCGGTGCTGGGTTTTATTTCTTTGTTAAATTGTTGGCTCTTGGTTTCCGTGACACAAATAGCAGATATTTTTGTGAGGAAACCAGGAGTAACTTTTCAACAGCTATGAATGTCCTCCAGTTCATACTTGGATATAATTATGATTTAATGATCAATATACTGATAGAACAGACATTATATGTATTAAATTACTTCTAAGGTTGAGATATTTTGAAAAAAAAGCACATTTGTTGCTTTCAGTATCATATCAGAGCCTTTTCCTCCTTATACTTTTGCCACAACCCTGCTCTCCATCAGAAACCCTAAATCTCTCCCTCTGTTTGTTTCCTCTTTCTTTCATGCTGCAGAGTCATACTCTGTGGCGGGTAGCGAGGGCAGCATCTCCACCTCTGTGGCCTCTCTGCCCCCCCAGGCCTCGGGGGGCTCCGCCCCCAGTTCACCTGGATCTCGGCGTTCCGTCAGCACCCTCAAGAAATGGCTGACCAACCCAGTGCGTAAGCTGAGTTCCAGCTCTGGAGGGGGGGGCAAGGGTGAGCGACAGGTCCACCGAATGGAGAGCAAGGCCCCGGCTCCCCCCTGTAAGGACTGTGGGGAGCGCTGTGCCGCTCCCCCTGTGACAGACAAAGAGCTGGTAAGAGTTACACCCATGATCATCACGGCCCCTTCATTTGTTACTATAACAACAGGGATCTCACAGCTTGGAGGAAGTTCTGCTGCACAGTAATATAATAAAAAGCCTGGGAGTTGTGGCGACTGAGAGTGGAAAATGGAACAATTAAAAATTGGGTTACTCCACTGCACTCTCAACGCGGAGCAGAGTAACTAATGGAACACTGGCACAGTGAAAAGCCGCAGCGAAGAGGCGCAGTGGCGGTGCATGGGTGCTCAAGCCATTACCGCGGGATGTGGAGTCAGCACATCCCGCCGCCGAGGGGCCGTCTCGCTGTCTGACTGCGCGACAGCATCTGCACCCCTCGCTCTGGGGATGCCATTCTTCTGTGGCCAGGGCTCAGAAGCCACACGATTTCCAGTTTGTTTCCACTGGTTTAGAAATCCGCGATGTCCTTGGCACCATTAATTTCTACTTGGATAATGTTACTGATGGTCCGTTATGTATGTGTTTGTGTGTAGGAATGGAAGAGTGGTCCGCTGCATCCCAAAGGGTGCCCACAGGAGATCCGTCTGTGTGATGGTTACCTGTCCCAGCTAGTGCCAGTGGGAAGCTCGACATCATCAGTGCAGGTGAGTCCAGGTCCGGCTACCATCCAGCCCCATCAAGCCCTACCTCCCAAGTACAAAAGGGGCACACAGGGCTGCCATCTAACCCCGGC
>JABFDZ020000090.1:944159-955561 GCA_019775955.2 Pollimyrus isidori | reverse complement strand
TGCCATCTAACCCCGGCTACCATCCAGCCCCATCAAGCCCTACCTCCCAAGTACAAAAGGGGCACACAGGGCTGCCACCTAACCTCACCAGTCATCAGAATCAATGTTATTCACCTAACTGTAAATATGGAATCAGTCGGCCGGTGCTCCTGCTCAACATGACAGTGAAAGAATCCAGTAGGTCACCTACACAGGCTTCCCCCATTCCCATCCTGGACAGCCAATCTGCAGCACAGCTTGCAGATTTCCCTGCAGACTGACCCTCCAGGAGTGCAACTGGAGAACCTTGGTCTGCCAGGCAGCGAAAACAAAGACTGACACTGGCCATTAAATCAATGATAAACAGTGGGTGTGTAACAAGGCACTATGTAATAACACCGCATTATGTAACAACTCAACAAAGAGTGAATGAAGTCATCCATTTTAGTTGCTTATTACATAATGCAAAGTATTACATTTTTATCTTAAAAAGTACAACTCCCCCATTTTCTAATAACCACCACAATATGTAATCATTTATTACAACATATACAAATAAATTGTTACATATTGCATTCAAGTAATCTATTACAAAATGCAGGTGCTACTATATAATAACATGAAAATTTGTCATAAACCCGATGTGTTCTGTCTGTATGTCAGCTAAAATAATCTAGTCTCTGTAACAAAAGTCATTCCCCTCTTACAACCTGATTTATAAATAACCTGCCCTAGTTGGTAATTTGTTGCCAATGTGACAAGGGAGTGTGTCAAAATGGGTTTAAATGCAATTTGCACATTCATAGATAAAGAGATAATCATCTGCAGGATTAGCATAGCATATACATCATTGTGACACCAACAGGATCAGACATTGTAAAAGAGGATTTATTTACAAAGGATTCCACCAGTATTGTTCTAAGGGATATATTTGCATTTCTTTGTTAGCTTTAAGGCTGAAAATTAATTTTGAGATATTGTGATAAGATCATGACCCCTATCTCGAGGATCGCTCTCCATGCTGCAAGTGCCTCACAGTTCCACTGTTTACTACATTTACTGCTGTAACTAATGCATAGTAGACATCTGTGTGCTTTTCCACCACACAGAAAACTCTGGCCTGGTTTAACACATTACCATGTATGATGTCATGCTGTCTGTAACGGTCACATGACATTAGCGGTAGGACTTGGCGTATTAAGACTTCGGGATGCTGTGGAGTGACTGATACAGAGAATGAAAGGAGATGCAGGCAAACCACAGAGCATTGCAACGCCAGGAACATATGCGATTAAAGTAGAAAATAATCTGGAATTTTAATGCGGGTAATCTTTAATTCTCTAGTCAGAAGAGTTTCCTGGAAAACATCAAGCAAAGCACACGGTAATACTTCACCTGATATTGTGGAACACCCTCTGGTGCCCCCGCCTCTTCCTCTCATTACACGTTGGAGCACCAGTAGGCATCACTGGCCCTGCATTTTCATTCTGGCCCTGCTTTAAGGACCCCGGGGTGCAGGCTGCCCAGCCTGGTGCCTGTCTCTCTGCACTGAGCTCTTTTGAATGAGCTGGTAGCATTTCAGAGAGAGTCATCGTCTGGATATACTTCCCATGAGGAGGGTGTGCAGTCCGAGCTACAGGGCTTCTCTAACTCCATTGCCCCGATGTATCTGTTTTTATCACCCTGGGCTGCTGGCAGATTCCTCTTTTAGCCACCCCTCCATCAACCCAACATCATGAACACGTGTGCCCCTTCATTCCTACTCACATAACCATTTTTAAAAAGGGACTCAAACAAGAAAATTAATCAGGAGAAAAGAGGAGAAACTCCACCTGGACATGTGTTTAACCACGAAAAGGCAGACGGCTTCATCAAGTGCAGGACATTACAGCTCCTCACTGACGTTCACTGCATATGCGCAGCACGGTAGCTCATGCAGAAGAACCGACGGGAGTTTTATGTTCTAACCAGACTGTTTACTATAAGGCGCCATCCATGGACACACTAAAGTGCGAAAAAGAGCCCCTGGACAGAAAAACAAATACAGCTACCATAAAAAGTGGCGATAATCATGCATTTAGGAGCAGGAATCCTGTCTCTGGGGGATGGCACATCTGGAAGCGATCAGCCTGGGAGGTGGAGGAGCTTGGGAGTCAGCAGGAGGCCGGGGGAGGCCTGGATACACTCTTGTACGTGCAAAACCCCGCAGAAAGGGAGGCGCCTTCAGTGCCCCCCCGCCCATCAACGGGCAAACAGCTCCATCATTAATATTATTATCAGTGTTATTATTGTCATGGTTATTACTAGGTCTGGAGTTGGTCCCAGTTGCACAACAGCACAGGTCACGTGACACTGCTGCAGAAGTCCCCTGATCCTCCCAAGCAGCTTCCTTCCAGGATTCTTCCTCTTATAATGATCTGCTGGGGGTGCGCATTCTATCCATTGCTAGTCACTGTGATACCAAGGCTGGCAGGCGTAGCCGTGGTTTGGCCGGGCCCATAGCCAGAGAGCACCTTTTTTTGTTCATCTGCTTGGGCCGTTGGGTCTGCCTCCATGTTTTTGTTTTCAGCACTATGAAGAACTTACTTTGATCTTTCGCCATGTCATTCATTGAAAGGAAAAACAGAAACGTCATACTGTGAAGGAAACATGGCGGGTTGGACTAATAAAAAGAGGATGAGAGGCTGGAATTAACATGAGTCTAAGACAGAATCAATAATCATGAAAATCTGCTGTTAGGGCGTTAAATGCTGCCGTGCCTCATGTGGGTGACTGGGGCCCTCACAAGGATGGAGGACTTTCAGACGGCAAAACACAGGAGCTGCTTGGAAAACAGTCTGGAAAAATCAAAAGGTAATAGGAGAGGAAGATGACGGCTCAGATAAAGAAAGAGCAGCCCACAGGAGAGCCTGCATGAGAAAAGTCCGCAATCACTCCCGCATACTTAGAGCACAGCCATGGCGCAGCCATCTGAACATAGCAGGATCAGTCCTGCATAATTCCACATGAGGTAAAGGGGGGGCGCGGCAGACAGGAGGATCAGAACCATCGTGACATGACAGAGGGTGGGAGGGAGCAAAGATGTGGACTGTCTAGCAGGGAGCTTGGAGGGACCAAAAGCCTGGGAAACACTAAGCTAAACGATAAATAACGTTTAGGGAAACCCTTGATTTATACTGGCTTCAAGGAAAGCCTGATATTATCATATTGAGAGGAGTAAAAGATCGTCGACTGTTTGCCTAATGTCTTCTCCTCGCTCACTGTGGCTTGATGGGAGAACAAGCTCCCTTCAGCTGATGAGTAGTGACAGCCTGGTGGGTATAAGGACACTCATTGATTTATGGTCAGAATTCTGAACAAACCCTGATTGGGGGGGTGGGTACATGTCAGCAAAGGCAGCCCTGCCCAGATGATGGTGTGCGGTGCGGTGCGGTGTGGTGCGGTGCGGTGCGGTGCGGTGTGGTGTGGTGTGGGCACATCCTCTGAGGGAGGAAGGGGGGCCCTCAGCTGAGCTCATAGGAGAGAAGAGCGAGATCAAAAAGGAAAAACATACTACGTATTTATATTAAAATTCAAATGAGATATATAATCAGAAATACATAGCATTTACTATTATTAGTGTTTTATATTTATATTGTTTTTGTATTATATGAAACAGGAATGCCGAAAACAATTTATCAATTGCTTTCTGTTGTTTCCAACAGGACCATCTGCCCTCTAATCGGTTAAGAGAAGAGGACAGCTTCGCCATGATGGATGATGCGTCCAGCCAATCATCAACCACTACAGACAGTGAGGAAGAGAGGAGGAGTGCCTTAGAGAAGAGCACGTAGGCCTTTCTCCTCACCTTCCTCAGACATGGGTTTTGCTCTCACCTCCGTCTGCTGATGCAGGGAACATACATCCAATCTGGCATTATTTCACTACAGTTGTCTCATTTGCTCTTTAAAACCACTTCACAATCATAAAATCATTATTATGCAATAAACAATGAAGAGCTTTTCACGTGAAACACTTGCATTTCATCTGATGCTTTTTTCGAATGAGGCTGCAAATGCAGTACTGTACTTCATGAGCTACAGGGGCCATGACTAAAAGTACAGAAATAGTTCTGTGTCCATTTCATTCAAAACAAATGGCCCTTTGTTCATTTCATTCAAAACACATGGTCCCGTGTCCATTTCATTCAAAAGAAATAGTCCTGTGTCCATTTCATTCAAAAGAAATTCCCCTTTGTCTATTTCATTCAAAGGAAATGGCAGTGTCCATTTCATTCAAAAGAAATAGTTCTGTTTCCATTTAATTAAAAACAAATGGTCCTGTGTCCTATTTCATTAAAAAATGAGCCTGTGTCCATTTCATTCAAAACAAATACTCCTATGTCCATTTCATTCAAAAGAAATGGCACTTTGAAAAGCCATAGTCCTGTGTCCATTTAATTTCAAACAAATAGTCCTGTATCCATTTAATTCCAAACAAATGTCCCTGTGTCCATTTCATTCAAAACAAATTGTCCTGTGTCCATTTCAATCAAAAGCAATGGTCCAAAGGCCAATATAGAGGTCAAGGATCCATTGATTGTCCCCATGTTGGGAATTAGAACTACAGTCACTCTGGTATCTCATGCTAGGTCAGTGGCGGTTGGCTCACTTGCCTGTAATGGGAGGCTCTCCGATTCAAATCAGTGATCGTCATAGTGATTTCACCTTTGGGCCCCTGACTAGGGCCCTTAACCTGCATTGCCCCAGAGACTGCCATGCTTTCATTTGTATGTTGCTTAGAAAAAAAGTGTCCAGTAAATTGTAATGTGTTTGCTCCCCTCCTCTCTGTCACCACAACCCTGCAGCTATGTACTGAAAGAGCTGGTTGAGACGGAGAAGTTGTACGTGACTGACCTGGGACTCATTGTGCAGGTAAATCTCACACACTGCACCACTAAGATGATCTGTTTCATTCTCCTACTCGCTTGAGCGTTAAATCTAAACATGGCAGTCGCCATAAAAAAACATGGAGTCACATTCAGCCCTGGCTGGCGGGTAACACTGTGTAAATTCTGACCCCCACAAGGGCTACAGGGCCACCATGAATGAAAAGGGAGTGCCAGAAGATATGAAGGGAAGGGACAAGATTGTGTTTGGGAACATCCACCAGATATTCGATTGGCATAAGGAGTAAGTATTTTCGGTGCTTTTCGGTATTGATGTCAATCTGAGTGAGTTTGTGTCAGTGTGTGTCTGTGTGACAGAAATGGCTTTCTGCTCTGTCCCTTTCCGTGCAGCTACTTCCTGGGGGAGCTGGAGAAGTGTGTAGAGGAACCTGAGAGGTTGGCACAGCTCTTCATCAAGCATGTAAGTATAGCTGTGGAATGCCACTGCACAGCCCACCCCCAAGAAGTCACCTGACTTGATTTACTGCTGAGTACCCCCCCTCCCCCCCCGCCCAACTCTCACAAGCTAATTTTTTAAGTATCACTTTGGGTGTCTGCCATACAGATGTGCCGTGACTGGCCAGGAAGCGTGAAGAAGAAAACAAAAACACAATTATAAACCCGGCCATAATTACCCTGAGGAGCATGGTTCCCTTGGTGGGGGAGGGACGGTGTCTTTTTGATCCCCTCTGCTGTCACAGATACTATAATAATAAGCTTATGTTGAGGGCTAATTAATGGTAGAAGCTGCTAGAAAAACATTGAATCCAGGATACAGATACACTACTAGTTAAAAGTCTTTGCACACACTGAGATTCTCTACTTTGCATGCTACTCAACATTTACTAAAAATACACTCAATATATTTATACTGTATTTCTACTGTACATTTACACTGTGTTCACCATTTGAGTACCTTTTTTTAGCAGGAAAATGCCAAGTATTTTTTTGATTAATCAAAGTAACCTCCTCTAGCAGTTATAACAGTAGAGAAAACCTTTTGACTGGTTGTGTACATGAGGGTAAATCAGGTCACTGCTGTGCAGCTGATGGTTGGAAAAGGTCACAGTAGGTCAGTGGGCTGTGTCTCCCAGGGCACCAGGATCTCTGTCCTCGTTCCAGCCCTGACTGCTCATCATGTGCGTAGGTTCCATTAACCATGCCGATTGAGTGAGGGAGACCTAATGAGACTTATGGGGGATACCAAGCTGGAATAGAAGGAGGCTAGAGCCTTCCAACCAGGCAGATGTTGAGTGTCAGATGCTAGGAGCAAACTAGAACCACCAAGGGCAATCAGGCAAAAAGTGGGCTCGTGCCTCATTCCTCCATCTCCATGATCTGCGCGATTACAGAAGGCCTTTTTAAGCACATGGCTCCTGTATCCGAGGAACACTGAGGAACCTCTATAAGCACTTTTCTAACAAGGTCCGCCTGTTTCCAGGCCTCACCAACCAGCAGTTACGACACTGTCAGAAAAAAAATTACCAATTTGTACCTTTGCTTTGTACCTTCAAGAGTCTGCCAATCGTACCCTAGCTGTAGGTGTCTTTACCTTTTTGTCTAATTTAAGGTATAGAAATGGACTCCGAGGTACATCCCTCAGATGTGCCCCAATGGTACAAAAATGTTCCTCATAGTCCATTTCTGTATCACAAATGTACCATTGTCAGCTAGGGTGCAGCTGGCAGTCCGTTAAGGGTACAGCCCAGTGACAAGCAAAGATACAAATTGGTACTCCTTTTTCCTGACAGTGTCGGTAGACTGTGTTCATTTCTAATGTGGCTTTCAGGATAATGTGGTTAAATTATACATGAATGAACGCTTGCTCAAACTCAGCTCCATTACAGAAGGGCTCCACCAGAGAACAGAGGGCCAGTCATGTAGACCCATGTGGCCGTTATGGAGCTAGCATGTGTGAAAAACCCACTTATAAAATGATAACGCTAACGATTTCAGATGAAGTACGATGGATGTGCTTATGGCCAGCCTCCAAGGTCAACAGGGCTTTTGAACAAAAGGGTGCCAGAGAGAACTCTGGACCCATCTCTAGATGGCCATCAAAGCTGTGTAGGAGACACTGACTGTGTCCTCACGTGTTGCAGGAACGCCGGTTACACATGTACGTGGTGTACTGTCAGAACAAGCCCAAATCAGAGCACATCGTCTCGGAATACATTGATACCTACTTTGAAGTGAGTATATGACCATAGTCATAATCAAAACGTAAAGGCCATTCTAATGAAGTACTTTAGTCTAAAGCTTTGGTTGTATTCAGTGCAATCTCAAGGTCAATACTGTATCAGAATATCTCAAAGACATGAATATGTAACCATCAACACAGTACTACAGATGTACCACAATGTTTCATTGGCTAATTGATTATTTTATTGATTAGTGCCACAAGAAATGAAGAGCGATGTTACCAGCAGAGGTGGACAGTTCATGTTTAGAACGTACAAACAAAGATTTAGTTTCAATCAACCAGTTGAGTACTCTATGATTGTGACTCTTTATTCTCAACTGGTTGATTGAAATAAAATCATGGTTTGGATTTGTACTTCTGAGCCTGAACTTTCCACCTCTGCTCAGGAAGCCCTTGTGGAGTGACGGCTTGCAGGTAAATGTTAATGTGCGTGAAGGTCACAGCACGGATCCTGCTTTACACAGGAGCTCAGACAGCAGCTGGGTCACCGGCTCCAGCTGAACGACCTGCTCATCAAGCCAGTGCAGAGGATCATGAAGTATCAGCTTCTGCTGAAGGTGAGACTCAGAGTATAGTGCTAGGAACTGCGGGAAGCGGTGGAAGGTCTTTCATAACATGCCTGCCTCCATCAGCTGTGTGTTACTGAAAATTCCTGCTTCTACCAGTTCAGCCATATTTGATATGATAAAGCAGCTTGTAGCATTGCCTGGTTAAACTTCTGGGAAAAGAGTCACTTGACGTTCTCCTTCAAACAGACATGTAAATCAGGGAGTTCGGGATCTTCAAATGGAATACTATGCTAATCCAACTTAATCAGCCAAACTGGCCAATGACTTTATAAGCAATTCATTGAGAAATTGACTGCAAATTATTTGGATAATTTTTTTTTTTTGATGCATAGTTATTGAGGAACATAACTGTTGAACCATGGCTGTATCCACTCTCTGTCAATTTATGTGCATTTTTTCCTAATACATATCTCTGTGAAGAAATACCATTTAAGAAAAATTGTAATTGTTGTATAAGCCAAGATGCTTTTCCTTCAAAAAATGAGCTGTTTGGTTCTACAGGACTTCTTGAAGTACTACACCAAAGCTGGAATGGACACTGCTGAGTTGGAGGTATGATTCTGTTAGTCATTCATTGGAAACACTGTCCCTCGTGCAGCCGCAAATAGGATAATAACATAGCATGACCTCAAATATGACAGCAGCTCCAGTCAGTAAATTCCATTCTTCCATTTCTTGAAATTCTCAATATTGAAAATGTCTGCTTCCCAGTGCTGCATGTCCTTGCCTTACGGTTCTCGCGTGGTTCGCCGATGGTGGAATGAGCCGCCAAATCACAAATGGTCATCAGACTCCCTCTCCACCTTCAAGAAACACCTCAAGACCCATCTGTTCCATGAACTCCTCTGCTAGCCTGATGCCTCTTCATGTTTCTTTCATGCTTCTTCATGTGAATGTTTTCATGTTGCATTTCTTGCCAATGAATAGTCTTATTAGGTACTTGCTTGCTTGGAAGCTCAGCCTAGCTGCAGTTACACCTAGCTGAGTCCTTGACAGCATGTACACCCACGGAAAAACTTAAGAGACCACAGCACAATTTTTTTTTTCACTCAGGTCTGAATTTAAGGGTGTATGTCTGTGAGTAATGTATTTTTTGTTACAATCTGCAGCCTGGTTCTTCCCTGCCACTCATTAATGAAGGGCTTCTTCCTTGCTTTATGAGACTTCAGTCCCGCTTCTAGAAGCCTGATACAAACTGTCCTAGCAGTGCACCTCACACCTGCATTTAATGTTTCCCATTCCTTTTAAAGGTTATGATGTCGTCTTCCGATTCATGAGAAATTCTCAGATCGGTTAATGGTCATCTCTGTCGCTTCTGCCCTCTACCTGGCGGGTTTCTGGTCGTGCCCAGTGTCTCCTATTTCACCTTATTCCTGTATACTGCTGTCTTAGAAATTGTGGACCTGGAAGTAGCCTGCTGCTCAGCGACGCCTTATAACAGCAGAATCACGATTAAACCGGGATTTAAAAATGTATGGAGTGGTCTCGTAATTTTTTCGTGGCTGTATGTTTTTGACGTGCCATTTACCTCACTCGTTCGTTGCTTTAGAAAAATCATCTGCTAGATTTGTAAATGTACCTGTAACTTCATGATGATAACATCGTGCAGTCATTACTCCATCGTAACATTTAAGCACCACATGGTGTAGATCTATTTTCATGGACATTTCCTCTTGTTTGCATGACTTCTTCAGCTATTACTTTAGACGCCTGCAGTTTAGTGCACGTGCCTCTTTTTCTTCTTGAGCAGAAGGCAGTGGAGGTCATGTGCTTCGTCCCCAAACGTTGCAACGATATGATGAATGTGGGAAGACTCCAGGGGTTCGAGGTGAGGTGCCGCTCATTGTGGAAGTATGTGTTTATAATCACAAACTCCACTTTATCACCAGATTATCCAGAGTTCCCTTCTGGCCCCAGCTGTAGCACAGTGATATAAACGCAAAGACGGCTGAGGCATCTGTTCACCCACGCTTCACTGACGATCCATTGTGCAGCCAGTGACAGAGGTCATAATGCAGTGACTGATAGCACCTTTGCCTTCCTGTGTCCCAGGGAAAGATCACGGCACAGGGGAAGTTGCTCCAGCAGGACACGTTCATGGTGACCGAGCAGGACAACAGCATCCTGCCTCGGGCCAGGGAGAGGCGGGTCTTCCTGTTCGAGCAGCTTGTCATCTTCAGCGAGCCCATTGACAGAAAGAAGGGCTTCTCATTGCCAGGATATATCTTCAAAAACAGTATCAAGGTGTGGTGACCTCTGGCAGAGCCCTGGCTTTTCACCATCACTGCACATAAGCGGACACATCACATACCTTCTTTGGCAAGCCTCGGATTCTCTCCATGTATCCATATTTCGAGGTGTTTAGTGTTTTGCTCTGTTGTTCTTTCCATTCCAAGTCGACTCTGACAGCTGGTGTGTTAAGAAAAACAATATCAATATGTCTGTTGGGCGATACAGTGACTCAGCAGGTAGTGTTGTCACCTTGGGAATTGATCCTGGATTTGTGTGCTGACTTTGCTTGCTCTCCCTCACTTTTCTTTCTATTCTCCATCCACTAAGACCAGACGGATTAGAAGCTCCAAAGTGTCCTCGGGTCTTTGCTTTCCGTCTATGCGTGTGAGTCTGTGTGTCCATGAGGAAGGTTCTCACCCAGGCTGTATTCTGCCTCATGATCTCTATCTTCGCAAAGAGAATCCAGACCACATTAATTGCAACTGGATAAGTGTTTATAAAAGGGGTCGACTGACATATGTGTCTCCTATAAGAGTGTGGCATCGATGTTACGATACAATAACAAACCTCTCCTTGGGTGTGCGTGTGTTAGCGGTCGGTAGTGATGCCATCTGTCTCGTCGGCGCCCAGGTCAGCTGCCTTGGCCTGGAGGTGTGCGATGAGGCCGACATCTGCCGCTTTGTGCTGACATCCCGCGGGACCAACGGCAGCGGCGTCCGCTTCACACTGCAGGCACCGACGCCCGATATCTGCAGAGCCTGGGTGCTCGACGTCAGTCAGATCCTTGAGACACAGCGCAACTTCTTAAATGGTGATGACCAGCCTCCAGCCACGAGGCTTTAGAAGAACACATCCTTCTTTCTGAAACAATGATTCCCTCTGAGCGCACCCCCCTGCCCCCTCTCCTGAAAGCAGTTAATGCTCTATAGCTAATGCGGCACCTGAAACACCTTCTGATTGCTTATAAAGCAGCATCAGCCGGTCATACTGAGTAAAACCATCAAAAATGAGCCAACAGAAGTCACACTGACTTTAGTCACCCCTTCACGTTTGCGAGGGTTGCAAAAGGTCCTTGTGCATGTGAAAATTTGAGCATAATATTTTGGCTTGTTAAAAAAAAAATTCCAAATTAACGGTAACAAAAACTTTAAGATATGGTAGGAAAAGCACACGGGCAGCTGTCAACGCATGAGTGACGCTACTTGTTAAGAAAAACACGCCTGGCGTATCCAAGCTAGGATGTTTAGCTCTCTTTTTTAAAACAAAATTAACCTTTAATATTAAAGATTGAGTATGCACTTACGCAAACAAAAATTGAGTAACACTAATATTTATATCCTATATGATGTTATTATCCAAATCATTGTTGGTATCATTTCAATAGCTATTTTTGGCTTGCACATTGGAGAAGCTCCAAAAATATTGTATCCAATTTAATTGCTCATGGCCAACTTGCGAACAACCAAAACCGTGAATGTCAAATTGTCTAATC
>JABFDZ020000090.1:928677-940850 GCA_019775955.2 Pollimyrus isidori | reverse complement strand
CACCCCCCCCCTCCCACCCCCCCCCCCCCCCCCCCCCCCCCCCCCCCCCCCCCCCCCCCCCCCCCCCCCCCCCCCAGCGCCAAATGTCCATCAAAAATGAGCATTTCTCTCCCAGGATTTAAGGATTTAGATTAAGCTAGGAATCTGCTGAAGACTGGGATGTTCCCGGAGACAGATTTTGAATTTTTTGTATGCATGTGTAACAGGCAGGAGATCCTTAGCATTTTCTGACCTCGCTCTTCAATGCCCTGCCACGGAACCTTCTTCCGTCATGCGGCAGATGTACTTCATTCAGGAGAAGGTGCCGCTGGATTAGCTCCTTCAAGCAAACTCACAGTCAGCCAGAAAGGCATGGAGAAGCCCGACCTTAAACAGGTCAAATCCGGACATCTTTAGCAGATGGGAGCTTCTCGTACTTTTAAAGGACATGGGCGATGGCAATGTTATTGCCAATTTATTTTTACTTCTTCATTTTTCCAAAACAAAGGTATTCATAGGTTGTGGAAATGTCACGGGATGTGAACGGTCCTTATAAGGCCACCTATGGATGGTTTTTACAGAGACACTCCACTTTGGGTCAGCTGAAGTCCTGCCTGATGGCCCCACCACCTCTCACATGGATACCAAATCAGTGCCTGTGGTCCAATTAGGTTTAGCTCACGGGGGGAAAAAAAAATCACTCTTAACCTCTGTCTATGTTTGCCTTGCAGTATTTTTTTCTGCGATCCCACCAGTAGGTAGGAATCGACTGATCTGATCAGTCATTTTAAAACATGACAATCACCATAACGAGGGGGAATTGTAGGTTTAAATACCCAAAGGGATCTGCAGCCTTGGCAGCTCAGGTGACAGTGCTCAAAATGCCACACATTGGCATATAAAGGGTTTTTGCACAGGGTATAATCAGTTGAATGTTTTACTGTATCTTCAGCAAGGGAACCAAAGAGCATCTTGAAATTCTGGCAAGGTAACTCCGGCCCTTCTTGTGTAATTCACTCTGGAGTCGTCACTGCAGGCAAAGCTGCTCACCCTGCAATGTGTCTGGCGTGATTCTTTGGTCCTGATTTCAAACCTGGCCTCTTATCTCGCCAAGCGGCTTGGACTCTCCATACCAATCAAGACCCTGAGGTCTTCTCCACCCCCACTGAGGATATTTCACCCTTAATTTGCATGCTTATCAAAGACAAAAAACCATACCAGAAAGTGAAAATACAGAAGGAGAGGATGGGAGATAGATGAAACTGCCTGACCTATGAGCATTTGCCATTGTATCATGTTTAAATAAAACTTACCTTTTTGAAAACTCATCCTGCTTAATTCTTGGGGTGATTTCCTTTGTTTATATTGCACAAAGAAAGTGCAAAAGTGAGAAACTATGAATCAGATTTCCTTACAAACCTTTCAACTGTGAAAATCAAACGTCAGACTGTGAACATGAGTAGCTTGCAATCTGTGATGACATTCTCGCTGCCAAGCCATAGCTGCGGCAATATAATTCTTGCAGTTTTTTGCTGCCCCCTTCTGGCTGCTGTATGTAACATAGTATCAATATCATACAACATCCCATAGATGTAAATCACGTATACAAACGTTCAAAAAGGCACCAGTTTCAGGTGTCTTATATTGGTAAAATACTCTGTAATAACCGAGTGTATAACGCCTCCTATGGGGCAAGACTGTAAATGTATTTAGTTAAAATGTCAATGTCATGTTTTATCTTTTATGGTCGGATGTTGAAAACGTGCATTAACGTCACAGATTAAAATGAGAACGATAGGGATTCGGCTTAGTTTTTCGTTTTCGCATTTTCACAAGAAAACTGACGCATCTTGAAAACCAGGGCGCGCAGTAAGACTGGCGGTGCGCTCGTTTTAATCGGGTTTGTGGGAAACGCTATTTCAATTCTCTGTGTGTTCTGTACATGGCGGAATTGACAATAAAGCTGACTTTGACTTGACTGTGACAGAGACTTTGAAGAACGTTGTACGCTGACGGCTTGGGATAAGTAAGGACTCCTGGACTCATGATGACGGGAAGCTCCTGTCCAGGACATTCACCCCCCCCCCCGAAACCTCACGCACCTTGACGGTCCGTTTGCCACGGGGCCGAGGTTCCGGCTCGTCTCGCCGTCCTCTGCCCTCCGCGCTTTCAGTCCGTCAAACTTCTTTATCACATCCTCCACCTGAGCAAGGAGTCTCTCTCTCAAGGACGTGCCGCAGATGCCATCGTGGCTGCATGGGGGGGGGCGGCGGCGGGCCCACGCACCTGGAAGTACACCATGTCCCAGAAGCCCTGCAGGTCGCTGCAGGTGGTGAGCCTCTCTCCGCGGCCCAGGGCGCAGTCGTCCACCAGGCCTTCGAACTGGCTGAAGCGCTCCTTCATCAGCAGCCGGGCCTGGCCGACGGCGGTGCGCATGCCGTCCCTGACTGAGGGATTCCATGAGTCATTCGCCCGAACGTCAGTCCTGGACGGCATCGAAATAAACTAGGCCCTCGATCGACGAGTGAAGCTAAATCACTTTAAAAAGCGAGTTAACTGGGAACGTAAGCAAACAGCACAAGAAATAAAGAACGTAAACTCATTTAGATCATCCAGCGCTTCGGATTAATTTAATCGCCAATTAATGTAATTAAGAGGGAGGGCGAAGCTCCGCTCTTGGCTACTGCGACGTTTTAGCAGCTTCAGAATACCATCCATCCATTTTCCAACCCGCTCATTCTGGGTCGCGGAGGGTCCGGAGCCTGTCCCTGAAGCAACGGGCACGAGGGAAGAACTCCTGACCCCATATTCATACACCAGCCACCTACGGGCAATTTAAGAACTCCAATCAACCTCAGCATGTCTTTGGACTGTGGGCAGAAACCAAAGTACCCGGGGGAAACCCCACGACAACACGGGGAGAACATGCAAACTCCACACACGTAACCAAGGCGGAAACTCAAACCCAGGTCCCAGGGGTGTGAGGCAACAGTGCCAACTACTGCACCACCATGCCTCCACGGAATATCGCCTTTAATAAAAACATATAAAAACACACTGACGTGAAATGAAAACGATAAACTAGGCGCTGTGCGTAATCATAACCAGGCGGAGATACGAAGTCTTTTATTGTATAAATTGTATTTCCGTATTTGTCTGTAAATTTCCAGTGCAAATTCTCCAGGCAGGAATGTAGCGGCGGCCAGCCTATCAACCGGCCGCCTAGGGCCCTAGCTTTCGGTGCAGATCCCCGACCCCACTGCCGCCCGTCCTCAGTGCTATAGGCTACTACAAAAATAAATTAAGCTTTCTGAGGCTTTGCAGCTCGGGGGCGGTCGGCCAGTGGTAGGTGGCATTGTTTTACACAAACAGAAATCCGTCTCCTTGCTGTAAAGCGCTTTGAGACAATGTAATGTGATAACGCGCTATACAAAAATAAATGTTTGTTGTTTCTTTGCTTGGTCGTGGTCCATCCGAGAACTTCATTTTAACTAATTAAAAAAAAACAACGCCGGTCGTTTCACAGAAACGGAAAAGAAAACAGAAAAGAAAAACTCAACATGCTTCGTCGCTATATGTAACTTTTACATCTTTTAATTCTTGTATTTAGTCTCACCCTTCTGCTTTACTTCCTTTGTTAAATGTGTAACTACCGTGTACTGTTATAGGAATACGCTCACTTTTACAGAGGCACACACTATAGTACCACATACAGATTGGCAAACCAGGAATATTAAGTTTGATTAACTATTGTAGAACCTCCCGCCGTATGTACCGCTAGACTTAATGTTTAAAAAAACTGCAGACGTTTATACCACATAAACCAGGAAAACAGATTTATTTACATCAACAAATTATTAATAGTTAATGCAGGCCTGCTCAGTAGTCTAACGAAACGAAAGGTTAATGTCAGTTTAAATGTTTAATTTATTTTTAACGGGATCTTAAGGCCTGCATCTGTAGGTCTACTCAGAAAGGCGTTGAATGGTTTGGGCAAAAAATAAAAAACAAAAGCAGCCAAACAGTGATGCATACATTTATTAAAGAAAATCCAGGTAACTTCCACGATATGTTACGGCTTGATATGACAGTAATGGCGACTTGTAAATCAGACTGTTATTTTCCTAATTCGACATCAGGTTAATTACGAGATGGTATACACTCACGCTTTGGCATCCCTGTCACAACAGGGTGGTTTGCTGGGAAAAGGGTCAAATTTAGCTAATTGGAACGCCTCAGAATTAGCACTCTAAAAATATATCTTGAGAAAGATATAGGCAGAAATAGTTTTGTTTTGTTATAATTCCACAGAGGTTTAACACCTCTAATTAGTCACGGTATTTGTGTTATATTAAAAGCTTTATCCAACAGGAGCAGATAACCATGTTTTAGGTAGCTGCCTGTTTATCCACCCTGATGCATGTTCACCAGAATATTGATGTCATTTGCGGAATAATGAGGTTTTCTGTAACCTAACATTGCGTTTGAAAGTATACAAGCATCAATCAGGTCACAGGAACACAACGGAAGACAGCTAGACCACACCATCTATTTTTATTTGCATTAAAGTAACATTTTTACATGCCTTCTCATATTACATGGTTACATAATTACATGTACACTGACAGCGCGGTACAACGATAAGGACTTTTTGAATTGCCCGAGACGGGAAGCTTGGACGACCGCGGGAACAAAACGACTTTCTGAAAATCCTTATTTTCACAATATTTCCATGATAAAGAAAATAAATTTGGTTTCTGGAAACTGACTGCATGGGTTTCTTCTTTAACAAAAATAACCTGCAAAATGTATGTTCTTATGGCAACAGGGAAACCATGTATTTAATTTAGCATTTTTAAAAAAACCTGATTTCAGATGTGCATCTTTGATCAATGCATATTGAATGATGCAGGACTTTTGAAATAAAATTTCCCTATGAATTCCAATGTTTTTGGTTTGGCAAAATTACAGGTGAATTGCTTTGTACTTTATTTGAATGATATCTGCTTTTTTGAGTTAAGCAGATGTGGCGATATGCAAAGTATTACGGAACAGGAAAGACAAAGTTGCTACACTGTGTGAAGCTCCAAGTGAGAGCTGAACGGCCGTTGATCATATTGGAGGTACAATCCTCAGTAAAAAAGCACGGAAATGTCACACTTCTCTGATCCATTGATTTCAGATTCACCTTACCGCAGTTTGCTGTTGATTTCTCCGAATCACTATCAGTTTAAGGGACACCCGTCCACCTCCAATCACTCATCTTGGGCGGGGTCACACAGGGGCCTGAAGTTTATCGCCGGCAGAACAGAATACAAGTCAGAGGGCATCCCAGCCCAGATGCCAGTCCTTTACAGACATACTTTTATAAATAACATTACCTCCCCATGATAGTTCAGTATCTCTTGTGTTACAGATTGTTACTCCATGTTCATACAATCAGATGAAAATGTTTTCATCACCGCAGCATTTTTTCCCCATCGGCTTATAAGGGTTAAAGTGCGTATTTAAAGATTGTCGAGACAAAACGAATTCCGTTGTGGTTGTACAGTAAAGGGGGGGGGGGCACACATGCGGCACATGGGGGCTGGTTTTCTGCACACTGACGCGCCTGGTGTGAAAGGGCCCCCGTGTTGTGGCCCCCCGATCCAGCCCCCGTTACCTCTCCCTCACTCCTTCTTGATGTGCCTGAGCAGGGCCCCTGGGGTGTGAGCACCGCCCCCCCTGCCCTTCCTGTTCTGGTGGGTCTTAACGTGCTTGGCCAGGTGGTCGCTCCTCATGAAGCGCTTGCCGCACTGCGGGCAGCCAAAGCGCTTCTCGCCCGTGTGCGTGCGCAGGTGACGCTGCAGCTCGTCCGAG
Organism: Pollimyrus isidori; assembly: GCA_019775955.2. Classification (NCBI taxonomy): domain Eukaryota; kingdom Metazoa; phylum Chordata; class Actinopteri; order Osteoglossiformes; family Mormyridae; genus Pollimyrus; species Pollimyrus isidori. The sequence continues at coordinate 935,012 of JABFDZ020000090.1, read as the reverse complement.
CGCGTGAAGCTCTTGCCGCAGAAGAGCCAGTTGCAGATGAAGGGGCGCTCGCCGGCGTGCCAGCGCAGATGGGCCTTCAGGTGCGACGTCTTTTTGTAGACCTTGCCGCATTCGGGGATGTGGCACACGTGCAGTCTCTTCCTGCCCAGCTCCTCAGGAGTCTGGCTGGCCAGCCCGCTGTTGGATGCCTGGCAATTGGGGCACTTACATCTCCGGCAGCGGCGCGTGGAGCTCAGGAGTCCCTTGGAGGTGCCCTGAAGGAGGGCTGCAATCTGGGGCTGGTGGCCCAGGACCAGCTGTCTTCCCAGGGCAAAGGGGTGGCTGGGTGGATTGCCATTGGTCTGGGGGATGCTCCACCACTGCTGCCTGTCCTCCATATGGCTTCCTGGAAGGTGGTGCCTATTGGAGGAGCTTTGGAGTAGACTGGGGAAATTCTGACCAACGCTGCTATGCTGGTGGTAGTAAGAGCTGTTAGGCTGCACTTGAGAAGACAGGACTTTGACGGGGGAGAGGTCAAAGGGGTAGGAGGCTGGGGTCTCAGCAGGAGGGGTGAGGGGCAGTTCGTGGTGGTGGTGGTGGTGGTGAGAGTGAGTTCCCAGGCCGGACTGTACATGCCCTGGAAACTTCGGCACTGTCAGGGTCATCTGGTGGCTGCCCAGGCCTGGGCTTGTCGCCACCTCATTACTCCACAGCTGGAACATCCCAGGTGTGGAGCCAGCCCCCCCTTCATAGGGAACGCGGGGTCCCTCCAGCCCCACACTGCTGCTGCCTGCCTGCCGCGCCTGACCCCGTGTTGAGGGCAAGAAGGAAATGGCGTGAGATCCACCGTCTGGGGAGGAGCTGGGCGTGCGGTCCTATGCAAGGGCCACAAAAGTAAAAGGTAATCAGTTACCTTTTGCTATGCTGCCTAACGTCACAGTTCTTCCTAGAGAGACATAATGTATTATCCTATTAGATATTATGAGGCATAATAAGCTGTTTTTTTTACACTGTGAATAACAACTTAAGTGCACCGGAGCAGAGAGGCTTAAACTAACAGTCGCTGAGTCACAGTGTTAGTCCTTTATCTACTGAAGCACGTGGGATGTGCCTCGTCAACATTATGGTTTGCAGAAACATGGAATACAACAGCTACAAGTGCAACAGAAATAACACTTAACACCGTTAAAAAGGCTGCACCGTGTATCATGATGTTACTCTGAGAATTATCTGTACAGAACCTTATAATAAAAAGGTTACGTTTGTGGAAAGATGCTTAACTCGTTCAATTCTTCCTGACGCAGTTTTACTGTTTATTATTATTTTCATACGCCATTCGCGTACATCTGTTACTGTCACCAGGTACTAGTTTTTACCAGCAAAGTCTTAAGAGGAAACAATAAAACAATCTACAAACCTGTAAAAATGAGTGCAGAAAATGATCAGTAGCGGACAAAGTAAGCGCAGCCATGTGTGTGCGCGGACCCCCGCTCGGCGGGTGCGGACAGCGCGGTCATCTGAGCGGCGACGCTCCAGGAGAAGCGCACGTTACAGGAGACCAAATTTAACAAGCACAGCAGGGTAATCCCGTTTGTGAAATCCGCACTTAAAGCTCGTAGCTTCACACTTTCTCTCTTCCTCACCCAGATCTGTTATTTGCACTCGTGCGAACTTCCCGCTGCTCTGACGGCCAGCGGTGGCTTTCATATACCTGACGAGTCTTTTGAAGTGCAGGGCAGAGCCAATCGCCATAAGTCCTTGGGACCATTTCAAAGGACCACTGATTGCATCCTCCGTACAGTGAAGAGACCCTCTCCACCGAGTCCCTTATGTATGTGCTAAGGGACAGGGGAGGGGGGCGGTGATGGCGGGGCTTGCAGAAGAGGAGGAGGAAGTAGAAGTGGGTAAAGACACATTTATGATAGAACAACAGTCTTTTATTTAGATTTTTTTGTTTATTTTTGAACGTCAAAGATTCAACAAAAGGTTCAAATTTAAGAGTGGTCTACATTCTACAATAAAAATCTGAATTGAGTTGAGTCTGTCCCAAGAAATTATTAAATTATTAATAATTAAGATATTAAGACGTTTGTTGTTTCTGTCATGTTTTCTCACGACATATGCAAAACAAAACCTTGAACATGTTTATTAGCCTGGATTTTTTAAAGACATTCATGCCAAATCTATTAATGTAATAAAATTTAACGCTTATCTGTTATTTTAATCAAAATAGATATTATTTAAATTCTCCATAAATGTTCGTCCTAACTCAGTGTATGAACAAATACAAAGTAGACCTATACAAATGTCCTGGATACTCGCGAGCCCAATATGTAAAGCAGTTAAATGACAAAGGGTCGCAATATTTCGCAGTATTACAACGTCGTCTGAAAATGTTTTTTTAAAAAATAGATAAATAAACAAAAATTTTAAAAATCAGAAACATAAAATCTAGTGACATTACAGCAAAAGTAAATAAATAGATCGATAAATAAGTCAAACAAAAAAAAAACTTGAAACTACACTGCATTTAAATTATTCCCGCTGATACACTCTCCGGTTTTCCTCGCCCTCTCACGAAATAAAGGCTCCCTCCATCCATCCGTCTTCCAGCTGCTAACGCAGTACAAGGTCGAAATGAGCTTGGCACCTGTCCTAGGAGTTAGGGGACACCCCGGACGGGGTCCCCTCATATTTGAGATAATCAGATAATTGATTAATTTAAATAATATAAATAAGCCTATTTGTCCGTTTCAAACATAAATGTAAATTGAAAGAATATGAGCAGTTCCGTTTCCATAGAATGCTGGCTAAAAATCCAACATACCATCCAAATTAGTATGTTTTTAATAATTTAATGTCTTTAAAAAGTTAGTCCGTATGAAATAATTAAGCGAACCCACATGCCTTATTTAAATTACCATAACAAGACTTTCAGACTTTCAAATAACTAGCTAGTTTATTTTCCAAAATTGGTCAGTCAACACATGATTACATTACATTGCAGTAAGAAGTTTGTCATAAAAGCTTGAATAAAATTTTAGCGATCAAATTTATCTGCCTGGTCTTTTGTAAAAAATGAGGTCAACCACTGTAAATATTGAATGTGATGTATGTTATGGGTTTGGCTCAGTAATAGAATCACAACAAAACAACAAAACAAAAAAAAAAGGTCAGATTTCTTATGAACAGCAGGCATTGCAAGTGATTGTTAAAAGTGTTAATTTTGTTGTGGTATAACGTAAAGAATTTAAGTTTTAAGGTAAAACACCTGCACGATGCATATATCTCCTCCTGTGAAAGCAATTGCCCCCCCCCAGGCAATGCCCCCCTCCAGGTCAGGATGGCCAGTTACCGAATGCAGCTGGTTGTGCCATATGTCTCCCCACATAAAGAACAGCGATTTACAAAGGCGTCCACGGCCCAGGGAGGGGGGCACAGTTACCCTTAGCCTGGAGCTGCCCCTCCCCACCCCAGATATCCATTAAAATGAAATAATAGGGACGCTTACGAAGCCAAGATGTTATCTCTGTCACGGTCGTTGTTAAAATCTGCTGGCATTTATCGCACCGTGCCTTTAAAAGCGCTAAATTACCCTGTTGGCAAACAGTAAAGACGTAGCTGAGACCTGAGGCAGTGGGGCCCGGTGGGGCCTGGTGGGGCCCGGGAGGTAACGGCAGTCTCCTGTGATCACGCGGAGTCCGGTGCCTGACGGGGTCTCCTGAGGATATGTCTGCTGAATGCAGATTCATTTTTCAAAGGGCCTATTAAATTGTACCAGACATGTAAGCGTCGGCCCGGCGTCCCGATCTATACAGCGTATTCCCTCCGTTCCTGCTTTGCACCAGTTAGCCCATAGTCCCATCAAACAACATCTTAATATGTCACTTAATTCCTCTGGTAATGCAATAATCAAAGGGGACCTAGACGTCTACTCTGTGATGTACTGATGCCTCGCTGAAAGGCACAATAGGCTGCTCTTGGGATTTGAAGAGACAAGCTGACGGTTTGGGGTCTTTTGGTATATAATATGAGTCACAGTCGTACAGGGTGTGTATAATGCTACAATGTCAGTGATGCTGTTTGTTAATAACATGTTAGGCTGTCAAAGTCATGGTCTTCTTTTCCAAACCGCCTTTACTGCCACCTATTGGCAAAGATAACGCAGTGAAAAAAATCTAGAGGAATCTTGGTGAGAAACACATTTAACTGTATTTGGCAAAATAAATCATTTAAATATTTTCAAAATGGGTTTTATATTATTAACAGGTGATCTGTGTGTTTTACACTAACTGTAGCGCCAACGTCTGCATGACAGAGATGCATAAAGACACGTACCTAATATTACAGGGTAAAAGGTGTCTCTTGGAACCACAGACTCTTTCTTTTTCCAAATCTTATTACTCTGCAGAAGTTATTAATTACCTTGATACTCATTTCCTGTCATTATGCCTGCGCCCCCCCTTCCCACCCCCCCAGTGCTTGACTCCTTCCCAGATGAGTGCCTTTGAAGTGCTAACAACTCTCTCCTCACTTTGAACTGTGAAAACAATGCTCAGGTGGGGGCCTCACCTCCCCCGTGCGCTGCTGCCTCATTTAAATACACCTAGATCCCCCTACTCCGCCATCCGTCAGCTAAAGTCTGTTTCCGGAGCAGGGAAGGGCCATAGGGAGACTTCAGGCCACCCAATAGGGTCACGCTGATGCCGACTGAACCCTTATGTCTGTTCCTTACTTAGTGCTCATCTTTCTGTCATTATTAAGCAGAATCAATGTTTATTATGATGCGACCTGTAGCGCCCCCTTCGACAAAAAGGGGTTCCCCACGGGCACCTGCTCTCCTTACTCCATTCGCAGTAACTGACGCCTTTTATAAAGGCCAATCACATTCTCCTTCATTGTGACAAAGTTGCCCTTTCACATTTACCTCCCTTACTGGCGGATTAACGTAGAGAGAATGACACGTGGGAGCATAGAGGAAGTGAGGCAAATGTACAGTCAAGGCACTTAGCGCTGTACCCCAAGGGGCTGGTGACACTCTGGGGTTGCCAGGGCGACCCATCTGGCTGAGCCATCTGCACTTGATGAAACGAGAGCTGCTGCAAAGGCCTTTTCTCTTGGTTGCCCTGCCGTAAAACTGATTTTACGCCAGGGCTTTGACCAAACGATACCCCCCCATCACCCATCACCCCCAAACCACAGTGCAAGCCCCCCCCCACAACAGTACCTGATTTAGGCTCAGCAGGTGACCATTCAGAGCAGGGCAGGACACACATGACACACGTGGGGACAGAGACCTGTGGTTTTGTGTCTTACTGTAACGCGGCAAAAGTTCAGACCATCAAGTCAAGTATGTGTCAGCAACATATTCCATATTGATTGACTTGGGTGCATCAGATCATACCACAGAACGCTCACGTTGCTCATTAACTAGTTTATGGTTCATCATGGTCACCAGCTAACTAATAAAAGCTGAAGTTGCAGAGGGATGCAGGCAGGAACGGGTCGCGTTGGTGGGACTCGGAGGAAAACTCTCGAAGCTCTTGAAGTTTGTTTGCGTTTTGTTTTTCTCTGCTCTTAACAGCTTGAGAAGTCAGGTCACAGTAGCTCATGATCAAAGAAGCTCGCGGTTCAGTCTGGAAACACAGGATTAAGTCTCCGCTCTTTGATACCCTGCATCAATATTTAAGCTCCAGCAACTGGTTGACACTCACCGTATCTCCCAGAGCAGAAAGAGGAGATGCGATGGCGGGGTGGGGGGGGGTGCAGTGGCAGCTTGGTGAACCCCGCAGTTTTCTGTTGCCTGTCTGATCTTCTCTAGCCCATTCCATGATGCCTGGTGCCAATATGTTCCTTTGCTAGTTAGAGCCTCAGAACGTTGTGGTATCGAGGCCTTCCACCGGGAGCAGTGAGATCCAAACAGTATGGTGCATGTTCCCTCTTCCGATGCACCTCACTCACCTCTGGGGGGACTCAGGCCTGACACGCTCACTCAGCCACAAGCTATGTATGCCTTCATATATCTTTGGCACACCCACATACACATTTCAGCCCCCAGGATTGAGACAAATCTATTATAAAAAACACTTACACTATTGTTACAATAAGCGTGAAACTTGAAAAATGGAACAAATGGGTTACTGATATTTCTGTTAATAATTCATTGTCAATAGTTTACACAAAAACTGTTCAACGCTGAAGGCAGGCAGAGCCCTTCCTACCCATCTGGGCACCATGCTTAGGCGTGCCCATTGCTCCACACCTCTGTAGGTTAGACGCGCCCATTGCTCCACACCTCTGTAGGTTAGACGCGCCCATTGCTCCACACCTCTGTAGGTTAGACGCGCCCATTGCTC
>JABFDZ020000090.1:882840-900095 GCA_019775955.2 Pollimyrus isidori | reverse complement strand
ACACCTCTCTATCTAGGGTGCTGAACCCACACCACTCTATCTAGGGTGATAAACCCATACATCTCTATGTATGAGTACTGAGCCCGCACCTCAAAAATGTTTTCCATAAAGCTTCACTCTATGTAAATTTCTTACAAATCTTGTATTAATTTCTCTAATAATTTTCAAAGGGCAAACTGTGTAAACTTTACTTCTGTTCCATCAATACATTTATTTAGCAAATAAAGAAACGGTTATTTTGAAGAGAGCAGGATCAGACAGTTTCTGAAGCAGATGGGGGTTAAGGGCCTTGCTGAAGCACTGGAAAAAATACCCTCCATAAACGGGGAAAAAACTTATTTCAAGCAAAAATATCTTGTATTAAGTTAAAAAGTCTGCCAATGGAACAAGTGAAAATTCTCTTAAAAAGATTTCTGGAAATAAGACAGTTTATTAAGCCTTACAAGATCTTGAAATTAGCTGGAAAAACTCATTCTTAGCTATATTTACTAGTGTTGTGAAGTTGTGTGTCTCATAATTATAAGTTTGCGGTGCCAAAAAGTAGTATTTTCCCCTCAAAAGTAGCATTTTTAAAAAACTTTCCAATAACATTCTCTTTGTTTTAAGTATATACTGTAACTTATTTTCAGGTGACACTGTTCTAGATTTAAGTCCAACACCTTACTTGAAATCAGATTAGAAATGGGCATTTTGAGACAAAATTGATTTAAGCTGGCATTCTTTTACTAGTATCAGGCAATGATTTTGTAATAATTGCCCATTTCTAGTGAATTTACCTTTGTATAAGCTATACAGCAGGGATACTGTTCTAGATTCAAGACATTTACCTACTGCTTATAAGACAATAAATGAAAACTACTGAGTTTTCAACGGCTTTATTGATAAAGCCCCGTGAACAGAGAGGATATGACTCAAAACAATATTTTTTCAAGACTTTTTCACTTAACATATCCAAGATGCACTGTCTAAAAACAAGTTCCTATATCTCACTGAAAAGTTACTCTGTAGCTGATTGTGTCTTATTTTAAGTGTGATGAGATATTTTGACTAGAAATAAGAGAAATATACTTGGTAAGATTTTGAGTTTTTGCAGTGAGGGCACAAGGTGAAACTTGTGGCAGATTAACTTATCAGGGGCTGACACCCCAAAGTGCTGCAAATTTAACATTTAAATTTCAACATTTTTCCCAAGACAGGACAGGGCCCAGATCTTTACTGAGGCCCCGGGTGAAATGACTCTACCAATCTGGGGATTTGAGCTGGTTAATTTTCAGATTACAGGCACCTGCTGTGCCAGACAGTCTCACACATTGCTGTCATTAATGCAGAGAGCTAAGCAAACTGACTTTACGGCGTGGACATGCGCGCTGGGAGGAGCTATAGAGTGGGCTTACCTGTGTCTGCCGTGCTTGGGTGGAAAAGCGTGTTAGTGTAGGTAACGAACTGGAGCTGTCTGTTCAGACTGGGGAGCAAACTGCTCCAGAGCGTCATGTGCATCTCGCCTTCTCCTCTAACACCGACTCCCTCCACCTCGGCTGCCAGGTGGAACACACCCAGCGTGGCGGTCAAGTTCACCTGCGTGGGGGAATGGGAAGGGAGATGGGCCCGGGGATTAAAGAAAAGCCCACGGTGACGCAGAGAATGCTGGATGGCCAGAGACTTACCAGGTGAAGATCTTTGGAGATTTCTTCTAAAGCCAGTCCTATAAATCCACCCATTAAAAAAACAGTTAACGCATATCAGAACAGCTGGTCCACATCAGCTACAGGAGTACATGGCTCCCGTAACTTTACTAAAACATTGATTAATATTTGTATGTGCATGATAATTCTGCAAGCTACATTCCGAGCAGTTTGTGTAACAGAGAAACGGTGATAGTGAATCGCAAAACAGACAGATTCAGATTAAAACTGCAGCTTAACAGTCAAAGGGTTCTGCAGACACTGTGATTCTCCACATTTGCATGTTACTCGCTTATCATTTACTAATAATACAGTCAGTATTCTTTGCTAACAAATGTTCATAAAATAAAATGTTTATAAATGTTTAAGAAAATAAAGGAAAAGCAGAAAAAACCAAGCTACAGTTTACAGTTTTTTCCAATCATTTTAACGTCTCTCAATACCATGTCCACTTTTTCACAACACTTAACACATGCACCATGCCATTGGACCATGTGAGCTAAACTATGTATACTTTTGCATTGCATATGCATTCAATCACCGCTTCCCCAAAAGTGGTACCTCGGTTCTCAAACTTAATCCATTCTGGACTCCAGATTGAATCCTAAAATGTTCAAGTTCTGATCTAATTTTTCCCATAAGAAATAATGGAAAACCAATTAATTGGTTCCCGGCCCCCCAAAATTACATGTAAATATGTTTTTTTAAGCATTTAAACACGAAATGAACAGAATAAAACAAGAAGAGCATTTTTTTCTTAATGGCATCCAAAACAATAAAGATCTTATCCCAACATTACCCCTGTCCTGCCCCGATTGTCAGCTTGTTCCAGGTGCCACGCCCCCTCATTAACTTTGTGTGGGATCCCCATGTAATCAGCTGTCTCTGGTTGTTGTCATTAGTCCTCTGTATTAAGTCCATGTTTCAATTTGTGTCCGGTCACTGGGTGCGTTTGACCTGCTTACAGCGCTGGCTTAAAGCAACGCATTCTGATCCTGACGCAATGCATTGCCACCTCTCACCCGGCTGCCCTCACTGGTACCCCCTCCATGATGACACACCTTTGCCCTTATTGGCTGAAGAGTTTAGTGACACGCATGATGTATGTATCCCAGGCAGTCCCGATGCGTCATCTGCTACTTCTCCTGAATATCACGTAAGGCAGTCAGAACTGGTTTTCAGTTAATTTACATGGTAAAGAAAGTTTGAAGAAGTGACATAAATGGTCTAATAGTACAAGTAAGTAATGTTGCGCTGCTTTATTTGGTTAATGTACTTTCAGTAGGTGATTGTAATGTGTCTTTATTTTCCAGTGCATTGACGCGACTGAATTTATTTACTGTATTACTTGTTTGTATTACACTGTTTAAAAAATATAAGTTTTTCTTTTACTTTGCAATAAACAATGTGTGAAAATATAGGATACAACAACACATCATATACAGTGAGGTCAATAAGTAATTGATCATCCTGTGATTTTGCAAGTTCTCTTACTTAGAAATCATGGAGGGGTCTACAATTTTATAGGTGCATTACCACTGTGAGAGACAGAATCTAAAAAGAAAATCTGGAAATCACATGGTATGATTTTTTAACAATTTATTTGTGAATTACTGTGTTCAATAAGTATTTGATCACTTGAGTCAAAAAATTTAATATTTGGTACAGAAACCTTTGTTACCAATTTCAGAGGTCAACCGGTTCCTGTAGTTCTTCACCAGGTTTGTACACACTGCAGGAGGAATTTTGGCCCACTCCTCCATACAGATCTTCTCTAGATCTGTCAGGTTTCGGGGCTGTTGCTGAGCAACCAGGAGTTTCAGCTCCCTCCAAAGATTTTCTATTGGATTTAGGTCTGGAGACTGGCTACCACTCCAGAACCTTAATATGCTTCTTATGGAGCCACTCCTTGGTTTTCCTGGCTGTGCGCTTTGGGACAATGTCATGTTGGAAGACCCAGCCACGACCCATCTTTAATGCTCTGACTGAGGGAAGGTGGTTTTTGCCCAATATGTCACAATACACGGCCCCGTTCATTCTCTCCTTAATACAGTGCAGTGGTCCTGTTCCCTGTGCTGAAAAACACCCCCAGAGCATGATGCTTCCAGCCCCATGCTTCACTGTAGGTATGGTATTATTGGGATGATACTCATTCTTCTTCCTCCAAACATGGCGAATGGAGTTAAGACCAAAAAGTTCTATATTGGTCTCATCTGACCACAGGAGTTTCTCCCATGACTCCTCTGGATCATCCAGATGGTCCCTGGAAAACATAAGATGGGCCTGGACACGATAGGCCCAGCTCTCTTCACGGCATTGACCAGCTCCTCCTCTGTAGTTCTGGGCTGATTCTTCACCATTCTTAGCATCATTGAAACCCCATGAGGAGAGATCTTCCGTGGGACCCCAGTCCAAGGGACATTGGCAGTCATCATTAGCCTCTTCCATTTTCTGACAATTGCTCCAACGGTTGTTCTTTTTCACCAAGCTGCTTGGGAATTTCCCCATAGCCCTTTCCAGCTATGTGAAGGTCTACAATTTTTGTCTCTTGTGTCTTTTGACAGATCTTTGGTTTTGCCCATGTTGCTACTTAGACTTTGGCTGATTGTGGGGTGCACAGGTTTCTTTATACAGCTAACGACCTCAAACAGGTGCTACTAATTTAGAATCATGAGCAGAGTGTAGCTGGACTAATTAAAAGCAAAATAACAGGTCTTTGAGGGTTAGATAAGCAAGTGGTCAAATACTTATTTGACACAATAATTCACAAATAAATTGTTAAAAAATCATACCATGTGATTTCCAGATTTTTCTTTTTAAAGTCTCTTACAGTGGAAATGCACCTATGCTGAAAATTGTAGACCCCTCCATGATTTCTAAGTAAGAAAACTTGCAAAATCACAAGGTGATCAAATACTTTTTGACCTCACTGTATATGCATTTTGCAGCACTTCAAATTGCTTGTGTTTTTCTATGCATTGTACTTTGTGTGACAAACTCATTTTGTGAGAGAGTGCATGTGCTATAGGTTTGGCAGTATGTGCCACTCTTGGGGGAAGTGTTTTGGTGGTTTTGGTGGCTTTTTGATATGCTTCACTGTGTGAAGTGTTCTGCAAAAGTGGACATGTGCGAAAATGACTGGAAAAAACTCTAAATACAACATAATCAATTCAGGGTCTCCAAGAGCCATGGGCAGGCACCATAAGCCTGGGCTGTACCCTGGGGTGCACTGGTAGGACGCTACATATCGAGTTTCTAGGAGCAAATGTACAGACACACAGCCATAAATAGAGAAATTAAAAAAACAAAAAAGGTCAGTGTGCAGCAACTGCGTTAGCTGCTGAGCCATGGCACGACAGCCTCGAAACAGCTGCAGGTTTATTTAACCACTACAAAGTAACAGGGGAATAAATTGCTACTTGCACTTGCAAATCCACATAGCTTCTTAGGCATCTAGCTACAGTAACAGCAAGAAAGTTCTAATCTTTAGGGTGGGGCTATAATGGTGCAGTAGATTAGCAATCACATTTCTGTACACATTATGTTCTGTTGTATAGTGCCCTTATTCCTTATTTGGGAGCTCAAACATCCCATCAGTAATGGGCTAAGCTGAAGTCATAGCATATTTACTGGCTGCAAGAATGTGACCACGCATATGCAAGCATGTGACCACGACTGTGCCACATCCGGCAGTGTGAGATTTGCCCGTTGTGAGTGCATGACAGGTTCCACCACGGCTGTGATAAAAAGGTTAAAAAAAATTATACCAAACGAAATGACTTAAAGATGGTATAATTTTATTATATAGTATACTATTCATATTTTTGTATATAAAATAAAGGGCCGACTTACGACCAACTGTACTTACTATCGCCGTGATCATGATTGTAAATCAGAACTGGATCTTAAAAATCACCATGAATACTGACATATTTCAAAAGACGATTTGACATTTAATGACTGAATAAGAACCTACGTGCAGGACGGTCACAGTAGTAAATCTGGTACCTGGAATGAGAATGGTCTTGCGGGGGCGCACTTCAACCCCCTGGGTGGGGAACTGCAGGGGACTGTTGGCTTCTGCTACAATCAGCAGATCCGCGGGGGTCTGGTACCTGGAACAGATGGGACAGAGAGACCCCCAAGGTTCAGCGACTGAGGGGAACAGCCGGCAATGGGAGTCGCTGCTGTTTGCCCAGCCTGTGCATGTGGGTGGGTGGCTGTATGTGCATGCATCATATTCTGTTAAATTACTTATTCTTTATTTCCCTTAATTTAATTTGTCAGCCTGTTAAATTGAATTGTTGTACAACAAACAGACAAATGGGGTTAAAACCCATTATACCAATACAGTTAATGAAAAGTCATTAATGAAGTTTATGCAAGTAGTGAAATGCTACTAGCAGAGCAAGTTATTTGTAATAAAAAGGACAATTCCTTTGTCTGAGGCTACTAGGACATGATGGTAATAGTAATAGATGACAGTAGCATCTCGCATGACTCTCCCAGTCACTTGGCTCACCTTCTCTGAAAGCCCAGATACTCCTGCGCCCTGCGCCGCTTCATCTCCTCCAGCTCCGAGGCCTTGAAGGCCGTGTGCAGGGGGTGGGCAGACACCCGTGGGAAGAGCAGCTGGGAGAAGGGCAGCCTCACCCCTCCGCTCTCACCCTCGCACACGCAGCCGTTTCGCGCCAGCAGACTGTGGGGGGCGGGGAGGGTGAGCACTCTGCGCCAAGCGTGACTCCCTTCATTTCTGGCATATTTTCTGAGCTTTACTGCGAGCGAAGCCCGGCCATACTGCACGTCATAAGAAGTACATCCTGAGACTGCAGGGATACAGGAACCTGGGGGCAAAGGGGGCCGCGGATCCACCCCAATATTTAATGTAGCTTCAGTTATCCCCCCAATAAACAGATCTTTGTATTTAAACAAAGCTGTGTCTTCGCCCCCAATACCAAACTCTCTCTTACGCTGTCGTGTGATGGAATGGTACCACATGCAGAGAGGTCACTACCTTGTGCCTGGTGCCACCTGTTCTAGGCTCCAACCTCATCTCCCTTCTTGCCCCCACAAAAATGGCCACCATATATTTCGAACCCCATGAAAGCATATCATGTTCGTCGCCCCCAACAGAGACAAACCCAGTCATGTCCTCCCCAGCGGTCCACTGACCCAGCCACGCTCTCCTTCACACGGTACGGGATGTCGGCGTATCGCTGCTCCCCGTCCGCCAGCCGCTCCTCCAGCAGCCTCTCTGCCTCGCTCGCCGGCCTCTGCCTCACGTCTACATAGGTGTACGCCCGTGGCGTCCAGGATCGCAGGAGTGCTGCCACTAGCAGCACGGAGGCCACAATCCCCAGCAACGCCGTCTTCCGGAGGGAACGCATCTTGGAAGCTGAGGTCCGAACACAGGAAGTAACAGCTAGAGAGATCTTACACACAGCTGGCACACACACAATTCCTGTTGCTTGTTTCCTGTGTCAGTCATTCGTGCTGAGCAGATATCACGGGTGTTTCACACCTATCTGACTGGAAGTTATAATATGTCCTCTGTTCTGTTCTGAATGTGAGACGCTAGTATGTTAAGAAGGTTTCCTCTCACAGTACAAAGATATGTGGTTAAAATAATCAGCATTCTCAATTTGCCTGTTGCATGTTCCCTAAAAATATCAATCCTAAAATGTAGTATTTGAAAATTAAAATAAGTACAATACCTTTTGCAGGATGATCATTGATCAGGGAAAACAGTCTCCTGATGTTTTGTCCATGGGTTCCCCTCTATGCAAGTAGGGCGTCGACGCTTAATTGTCTCACAACTTCCTGAATTGTAGGCCACATGATTTCAGGAAAGGGGTGGTCTCTGGCCGCTTCCCCATCTGCCCAACACATGCATTTACAACTATTTGAAACCGCTAAATATAGAAATTGTAGTTTCATGGAACAGCACTTAACAGAGACTTAACAGAGGCACGTCGTAGTTTCCATTTAGGTGGCATGAAAAATACTAATTCAAACTATAACTAATTCAAACTATATAAACGACAAAGGAGGAAGGGTAAAAAAAAATCATTACACAAACATCAAGCGCTGTAGTTTATCTTTCAACCAAAAGTGGGCTATATATTTTCCTAATATATCGTTTAACATTTACCCGAATATAATTTGTGAGAAAGTCGGGTAAAATCAAAGATTTTAAACAGACCGTCAGCACACCACCAAGGCGGTAAAATCAAAGAAAGTTAAAAACAGACCGTCAGCACACAACCAAGGCGGTAAAATCAAAGAAAATTTAAAACAGATCGTCAGCACACCACCAAGGCGATACATTAAAAATAAATACGTAGACTTTCATATCTCAAAAAAAAAAATTCACCTGGACTTTGTGTAGGTTATCAATTTAAAATAAATTATGTTCGTTTTACTCGAATAGGAACGCAATGTTCTTTAAGTTTAACTTAAAATGATACTTTCACATCCTTATAAACACTATAATAGACCACGATCGAGTAACGTGAATCGCAAAGTAACAAGTGAAACTTCCATCCATCCATTGTCCAAATCACAAGTCAAAACCTAGTCTGTTTCTGCTTGTGTAATTGGATTCACTTCACAAAAATATGCAATTACCTTTACATACTGTATTAATAATAATCACTTTAAATGACCACTTTCTAATTTAGCTCTGATACACACACACTCACCCACCTGCACCAGGCACTTTCCGTAGCACTAGTCTGCTACTCAGTCCTCTTATTTATCTATTGTAATTATCTATTGCACTTTGTCTGATTTGCACTCTCTGCCACGTGCCCTCGTATTTATATTTCTCTTGTTTTTTTAAAAAAATTTCTCTTGTATTTTTTAAAGAAATCTTTATTCTTTGTATTAATGTTTTTCTGTCTTAATCGGGTTTGTGGGAAACGCTATTTCAATTCTCTGTGTGTTCTGTACATATGGCAGAATTGACAATAAAGCTGACTTTGACTTTCTATATCATAATTTTGTCATTAAACATAAGCTACATCGGTACCAATAATTAGGTATTGTAGACCTGTCCTCAAACGTTTCCGTGGTAAGACTCATATCTGCGTTCATGGTTAATAAAAAAGAGACTCTGCTAGATAGATGCTTAAATAACGTGTCCTTAGTAAAACTGCACACGATGTCAGAATTTGCTGTGGTATTGACCCATGGCACAAAAATACAAGGGTCTTGTATTTGTTTTTAATTAAAAATTGTAGTATTGCCATTTCCTAATCATAGCGGGGGAAGGGTTCGACCTCTTTTTTAACATGGGCGCTTCTTGGGAAACGTGTGACGCTCGGCGGATCCGTTTTTTGATTCTCCACATTGACCATAATTGGTGGTGACCAATTTCAAACAGAATATATTACGAACCAGTAACTGAAGATGCTGAAATATTGTTTCCATTGTTCTTCCAATTGTATTTCTTCTCCCGTCACCCAAAATTTACTGCGACAAATCCATCCTAAATATTCAGCATCAGTAATTCAGGTGTGGCGTGGATTCACTAAAAACGCAGTATGAATACCACCATGTAAAAGGCTACCCGTATTATAATGCTTCGCTATTAGAGGCCTCTGCAGACGTACTGTACTGCCTTAGCGGCTTCCGCATTTTATCACTCAAATGTATCAAAAGGACTGCAATAACATTCAAATTACGACTGTTGCATTTGCACAGTAAAAAAGAAACATCCAATGATAGGCGACACAAAAGTAAAATAAAATCATGCGTAATATCATTGCCATTCTTGAAACGGTCCGTCTGGAGAAATTGGATTTGACGATTACGGTGACAGGGAAATTAAATCATATTCTCCACTACTAGATTGCGAATAAAAACAGACAGTGAAAGAGAGAGAAAGATAATAAATCACGCCTTACCGCGGTTCCTTCCTGAGTGGAATGACAAAATCTCAGTACATCTGACCAAAATGAAAACGTACCACGCAGAGGACATATATAAACCCTAGTGCATTATGCGGCTGTTCTGCCTTCTGTCTATAAGCCTGCTTGAGCTTTGACAGCAAGATGTTTGAAGCCTCTGCCGGCGAATTGTGGAAACTGCAGTTTGCCGTGAATTAAAAAAAAAAAACGAAAATTTGCACGTGGAGGGTAATAAGGAAACAAGTTAAAATTATATTTATACATATATTAGTATATAAAACCTGTACATTTTACTTCCACGCAAAAACGAACAAAAAATAACACCTGTCAACATAACAAGTCAGTATTAACCCTCTATTGCATAACGTTCTCTCAGGGTAACACACCCATTTTCCTTCAGTTTCCCAGCACAATAAATCATACCCCAATAAAAAAACCCATTTGTAATCTGGATGAAGTGTAAAAAGCCAATAGACTGCTTGTATTTGATCAGATGACTTGTGTTATCCCTTTTTCAATCTCTTTTCCTCACCTGCACTCACATGTGGCAGCCATGTTTTTTCAGCTCCACAAAACTTTGAAAAAGTGACATTATCTTAATATATTTTACTTCCATAAAATAAAAAATATTTTCACAATTTTAAGTAGGTTCTGATTTCATTTCACTCTGTTAATTATGTTTTCACTGATCTTTTCTTTTGTAAAGGGCTAAAATAGCTACGTTGCCTCAGAGCAACAACGTGCAACAGCAGAATGAGAACGCTTGTTAACAATACAATATTGTTAGCAATACATTTCACACAGATGGCAGGATCGATACCAAGAAATATTAAGGTATTTGTCAGTATGTGCCTTTATTTGTCGGTATGCGCCTTTATTATGATTTACAGTTTAGCTACTGGCAGTCATCTATGCATGGTGTAGATTTTGTAGCTTTGTCAGCTCAGATGTGCATGTGCGCTTGTGTCTGTGTATGTGTGTACTCCAAATGTTCACTTTGCCATCAATATTTCCAGATATATATAATATTTGTGTAATTATCCTTTTCAGTGACAACGAACACATCAAGATTCTATGGCAGAAAGAGGAGTCAGGCAGTGGATACTGTTTTACTTTTACCATGTGATGGAAGTTAAATGGTAGTGATGAGGAGAATGAGGAGAAAAGATGTGTCATTGAGGGAGTCAGTCATGAGGGGTTCGATCAGTCAGGTAATTGAGTGTTAGGTTTAAGCTGCTCACAGCCCACAGTGTCATTTTTGCATTGCATAATGCATTCCATGATGTAATAACCAGCCATTAGAAATAATACTAGGGTATTATTAGTTATTTTTTAGACCAGAACAAATATCAACATCTAGAGGTATCAATAAACACATAACAAGTAATAGTTATTGCTGTTGTTTGTTCTGTACTAGTTCACAAAAGTGTTTTAAGTACCGTAATACAAATCCAGTGTGTGATTTCCAAACATGAAGGTTGAATGAGAATGAATACATAAATATTATGTTCTTTTGTTGCGCATTGTTGCTTATAGGTTTTACAAACCTAGACAAAAATGATACCTGACAGTAACTTATTATATTTTCACTACAAGTGTTTTTTATGAATTTGGTGTTGAATCTCTTTCATAAAATGTTTTTTGTTATGAAATAAAGAGATTATTTTAAAATAAACTGCACTTTTTGTACTTATTACCATTATTGCATGTTGTTGCTCCAATGTAACATACCTAAATCTACCCCTATTATTATTATTTTTGTAAATTATGTGTTGAATTATTTAATGTGGTCTATGACAGGTAATAACATGTATGCAAATATTTTTTTCTCTATTATTTCATATATCATGCAATAGAGGGTTAATGTAAAACATTACGTTTTTGAATCACACTCAGTTTGAGACACATTACGCTCAGTCAGATCTGAGGTATGTAAGCCAACAACCATAAGCAGCATAAGTGGTTGGAAGATGAATGAAAGAATATGACATATTTGCAGTACAGTGGTACCTCAGTTCTCAAACTCACTAGAACTCGAATTTCTTGAAAGTCAAACAAACCAGTTTGACCTAGAATTTGAACTGTGAAAACTGACCTAATATAAATTGTATGCGCCAGGAAATGAGTCATACTACAATGCAATTCTTACTTGAATGCCTTCTTCACACACTGGACAATTAACCAAATAAAGCAGCGCAATATTACAGTAACTAACAATAAATAAACCACTAACTTACGTGTACTATTAGAGCATTCATGTTATTTACTTAAACTTCATTTTACCTGGTAAATTAACTGAAAACCAGTTCTCACTGCTATACGTGATATTCGGGAAAAATATCAGACAAATCGGAACTGCCTGGGATACAAACGTCATGCGTGTAACTGAACTCTTCAGCCAATAAGGGCAAAGGTGTGTCGTCATGGAGGTGGTTCCAGTTTGTGCAGCCGGGCGAGAGGATGCAATGCATCTGACCGTAATGCATTCCGTCAAGATCAGAAGGCATTGCTTTAAGCCAGCTGTAAGCAAGTGGAACGCACGAGTCCACGATAAGGGGATTTTACTGTACCCTAGCTAATTGAGGGATGTTCATGGCCTAGCTACTGTAGGAGATATAATCCAATAATGTCCTGGGTCCTCTCTGGGGCTTCTGTCTAGTGGGACATGCCTGGAACCAGTTTCTTGGGAGCCATTGAAGTGGCATACTTATAAGATACCCAAATCACCTCAGCTGACTCCTCTCAATCTGAAGAAGCAGTAGTTCTATTTCAAGATACCTCTGGTTCACTAAACTCCTCAGCAGTGTCACAACCCTACGGAGAAACCTCATTTTGGCCGCTTATACTAACAACTTTGTTCTCTTAGTTATGGAAGATAAAAGATAAAAATTAACTACTACCAAAATGGTAAACTTAACTACTAATTAACTACTACTTGGTGAACTTCTTGAAAATAATTCAGTGAGACTTCATGCCGTAAAGTTTAATAAGCAGAAAAGAAGCAAAAAGTGACAGAGTGTCACTGTCCCAAGCTGGTGACCCACCCAACATAGAAATACAGCAGGTAATGCTGTTTCTACATTTGGAGAAGATAAAACACACAGTAAGAGAGTCAAACGGGTTTCTCCCTGTTTGGGGGCCTTTGTTGTCTTATTTTGGCACGATCCGATCACTCCCTTCAAGTTACGATGATGTTATATTCCGGGTTGTGTAATGAACAGCGATGATATAGGAGATGGACCCCGGAATGCGGAGACAAGCAGGTTTATTAGAAAACATGCAAGGTGCAATCAAAACCAGGAGGAAATCCAAAATCGAGGTTGAGTGACAGGGGTGGGTTGAGTACCGGAGAGATCAATTCTACAAAGACTGATGAGACGAGGATCTGATGGGAAGGGGTGAAGGGGACCGAGCAGGATGGGCAAGACGGGCAGGCAGGAGACAGCAGGCAGGACAAACCAGGGAGACAGAAAGATTGCTCAGTGAGGCACATTCGGAAATGACAATGATTTGCGTGGACTTTTAAGAGAAGTTAAAAAAAAGGTTCAAATAGTAGCAAAAAAAACTTCTTTTTATGTTAATGCATATAATTAATGATTTTGTATGTGTATCTGCCTGGCTGTTTTACTGTTTTTATGGCTCATTTTGCTACAGGGTAACTATAATAATTTATGCTTAAAATGTTAATGGTCTGTTAATCTTGGTCCAGTCCGGGGGCGAGGGAGAGGGATAGAATGTTAAACAAAAACTATGAAAAAAGCCTGTTAAAGTGTTAACCTGTACTTGTGCAATAAGGTATGGGAGGATATTTTCTGCAAATTTTGTGTCATCTGGCCAGTGGTGGTGAGCCCACAAAATGGCTCTGTGTGGCCTGGCTGGGTTATGTGGGTGCCTCGGCCATCAGACACTCACTGGCACGCATGACACCCAGACCTGACTCCAAAGATGGGTGCCGGTAACCCTGTTCTGGCCAGGGTAGATGTATTCCTTTTGGTACCTTTCACTGGAGGTCATTGAGGTAGTTTGTTTGGCTTCTCCCTAAGGAACAATCCGATCCAATCCAGCCTTATTTATAAAGCACTTTAAACAACCTGTACAGGACCAAAGTTGTTGCGATCGGGGTTGGGTGCCGGGCGAGCAAAGGGAGATCCAGCCAAGGTAAGGGGTGACGAGGGTTTATTAGGCACAAACACACCGACATTAACCAACTTCAATGCCGCGTCTGCCGGAACAGACGCTGGCGCAGACTTAAATACATAAAACAAGGCACAGGACTGGTGAGCGGCAGCGCCACACAGGTGCAAACACTAGGCAATCACAGGAGGTAATGAGGTGGGTGTGGCACACACGGGGCTGGAATGGGATGGTGAATCCACCCACCAGATGGATGTTGTAGGACGTAACAGAGCCCCCTCCGAGCACGCCCCAGGAGAGGCAACGGACGGACCGGGGAGACTGAACCTGAAAAACCCAAACAGAACATTACACCAGACCGAGAGACTAAACAAGCTACGTGACACGAACCTAGACAGGACCCGACAGGACAGGGAAGGCTGACGGATTGACAAGGGTCTGAAAGACAAAACAGAGGATCAACGAAGACCTGGGAACAAGACCGACACACAAAACTGAAACAAAGACAAAACCCAAGACAAAACCCCACAAAGAAAGGGGAACCCGGACAGACAGACGAGGGAGACCGAGGGAACCGAAGGGCTAGGACAAAACGAGGGAACACTAGGAGCGACAAAAGGGCCGGGAGTGACAGGGGGAACGAAAGGACCAAGACGGAACAAGGGAACACCAGGAGGCGGGACAAACAACGAAGGAGCGAACGGCGCCCAGGGCGCCCGAAGGCCCCCAGGCCGAGGACGGGCACTGACCGGAGGGGCTGCAGGACAGGGGGAACCAGGACCAGGAGGGGGCCCCACAGGGGCCACGGGAACGGGCGGAGGGATCCCCGCAGGGGCCCAGGAGGGAGCTGGAGGGAACACAGGCGAAGGCGGGCAGGAGGGGGGAGCCGGAAACGGCGAAGGCATCGCCGAAGCCTGGAACGGCGACATCTCACGCCCAGGCGGAGCAGGGGTGTCCGGAGGCGGTCGACGAGGGTCAGGAGGGGGGCCCTTCCCTTCCGGGACACGGAGAGGCGGGAGCCTCGTGGGACTCCACCCCTCACGAGCCCTGTCGGGGCCAGGGGAGGAGCCGGGGGGCCCGGAAACGGCCGATGAGCCGGAGGGGGCCTCGCAGGAGGCGGGCCGGATGCAGGAGCTGGGGCCGGGAGCATTGACACCCGACGCCCAGGCTGAGCAGGGGGCCCTGGAAACGGTGAACGGGGTTCCTCAGGGGAGTCCGCTGGTCGGGACCGGGGCACCGGAGGGGGCCCCGGAGACGGACGAGGATCTGTAGGGGGGAGACGTAACACACCCCCCCCTTAAGGCGCGCAACCCCTTCCACCATGCTGAGGTCACCATCCTCTAACAGGCACTGTGAAAGATATTTATTTCACCTTAGTAACTGAGACAACATTAGCTAACATGATCACTTGCACACATATAGTGTCTTAGCACATATAGCTGACATCTGCATGTACGTAGCAATTACTATTATCAAAAACAAAAAAGAAAATTGCTTCATTTACAACATAGAATATTAAATGCAATACCACTGGGTTGAGATTAACCTGTTAAAATAATCTGTACATTTTATTGATTGAATTTGGATGATTTAAAGTTTGGTACATCCATGTTCGTTCAGCAATTTTTGATTCTTGATCAAGTTAATAAGACAATTAAGTTAATAGGCAGCAAAAGAAGCACAGGCAACAGTGTCATTGTTCCAAGGTGGTAACACACCTAGTGAACAAAAACAGCAGTTTATATACCTTTTTCAAGTTTTCATAACAATAATATTGACATTATGATTGGCTATGTCTCAAAAAAAAAAAAACAGATCACACCTATCTAAAATAACCAATCATCAGTTGTGATTAGTTATTACTTCAAGGGTTATGTGAATTATAATTTGTTGCTACCTCAAGGGTCACTTGACTTGTAATAAAAAGAAAATCAACTATACCAGTTATGACTGGTTACCCCTGGTTACTCCATCCAATGATCATGATGTGATTTAAATTCCCTTTAATGAACGTTTCTCATCACAGCACAATATGCACTGCCTGACCTCCCCCATCTCATTGCTTAAGGTCTGTCATAGAGCTCATTCACAATTGAATCTATATTCCCATAGTTAAGGACTACTACTATGCTGATTTTCCAGCCTTCCTTTAACTGTGAGCCATTTTGAAACCTCTGTAGTCCAATCAGAATCCGTAATTATCAAAGTAACTACCTGGGAGAACAGAAAACAAGGCCTTGATTTAGAATCAAGGGCCAGATTTGAAGAGCTCTGCCATAGTTCATACTATTGCTATTACTGTTATCTTAAGCTTATACGTTCCTTATGCATACAAAATCTTCTGCATTAACACAATGGAGTACAGTCTGGGGGCTGTTTTTTTATTGTCCCCCTCTTTCCTCATGTAATCCTGTTTCTCCATTTCCTATATCCCCTGTCTTCCTGACCTGGTATATTGCAACAGCAATAAAGTGTTTTCATCATCATCATCATGATCAATAGCATGACTCCCTCCTTTTGCCAGAGTCATTCTATTCTATTTCCATTTACTATAACTCAGGCCCATTTTCTTATCGCCTCCTGCTCCTTTACAGATGTCTTCCTGACCCAGTCCTCCTCTCAACCAGTCTTGCTTTTCTCTTACTGTCAGCCAGTTTCTTCTAATCTCAATGGACTTGAGGCATGGCCACATGTTCCCTAATTGCCTCTCTTGTTACATATCTGCCCCTCAGTTACCCAGGCAAATCATGACTTGACCCAAAGCATTTGGAAGACAAGCTCAAACATATTGCATGCTTAGCAGCATGTCACACAATTATCTTCAAGACATTGACAGCAATCCCATAATGCCTCCCTTCCATCCTAACCCAGCTGCTGGCCTTCCACAATTTCCCATCTGTCATGAGCTGATAGTATGATCCTCCTGTGTGCCACGCCCCCTCATTTACCTCATGTAAAACCCCGATTGTGATCAGCTGTTTCCTATTATTTCGGCTTGTCTTATGTATTTTAGTCCGTGTTCAGATCTGTGTCCCCAGGTCTGTCATTAACGTGTATACTGTGTCGTGTGCTGGTGCTTTCCTCAGTAAATCCTGCATGTTGGACTCCCGCTTCATGACCTTCATTCCCCAGTTCCTGCGTTCTTGACCAGACGTCCATGACCATTTTTTGAGCTAAATCTGGTTGGCCTCTTGTGGCCTTTATTTAGGGCAAAAATAGCCATTGAAAATAATGCTGGGGTTACTCTGTCCCTTTTGGTCCACATTTAATCCAAGAAAGATGTCTTTTTCTGGACCACATAGATCCCTAACACATCCAATAAAATACAATGCAATATATGGGGAATTATCATGATGACGATTAAGACCCAGACCCCCCCAAAGAGACAAAAATAGCAGTTTGGGGGGGTACTACGATTATTCGTTTGTTGTTGTAAAAAATAAAGATAAACATTCCCTATAAGGTGAAGTTATGTAAAACGATTTCAGACACCCCTAATGTGGACCGTACCATTTTAACCACCTTGGCG
>JABFDZ020000090.1:857260-871126 GCA_019775955.2 Pollimyrus isidori | reverse complement strand
CTCAACCCAATAGAGCATCTTTGGGATGTGGTGGAACGGGAGCTTCGTGCCCTGGATGTGCATCCCACAAATCTCCAACTGCAGGATGCTATCCTATCAATATGGGCTAACATTTCTAAAGAATGCTTTCAGCACCTTGTTGAATCAATCCCACGTAGAATTAAGGAAGTTTCGAAGGCGAAAGGGGGTCAAACACCGTATTAGTATGGCGTTCCTAATACTCCTTTAGGTGAGTGTACAGCATGCCACAGTTAAACCTTCAAACACAGTTACCTTTTTCTAGCAAATCTAAATAAATGTGTAAATGCGGTATTAAGAAAGTGTAGAAATGCTGAACATAAAGAGAAATGGTTTCATACTGTCTGTATCTGATCTTTGCGTTCTCATTTTCGGAGGAATGTGTAGCACACATAGTTGAACACTCTCAGGGAGCTTGAAACGCGACCTCATGGGACTCTGTGTTCTCTGTGCTCAGACGGGCGGGACCGAGGAGGTGTACAAGGAGCAGAAGCGACAGCAGGAATTGGAGAACAACTACAGGTTTGTGTGGGGAGAGAAACAAGAAGAGACTCAGTCCAGTGGAGCTGCGGACTCTGACGATGTCGACATCTGAGATCCGGTCTGATCTCGGGATGAAAAGGCTGGAGAGGGTGTGGCACACCGAGGCTCAGCGCACAAAGAGGAAGCCATCCCGCAGTCTGTCTGACACAAGTTAATGAACAGAAACCTGTGACCAAAAAATATTTATATGGTTTAAAATATGTAATTGCTACACTTTGTTCTGCTGGATACTGCAATTGAAATAAATAATAAGTGGTATTAGGGCCTTGTCTCCCGATGCTATTCTCACAGTGGACAAGGAATCTACGAGTTAAACATGCCCTAGACGGATTAAGAATGCTGGAGAAGTGACGCACGCCTCTTAAAGGGCTCTCTGCTTCTTATTGTCAGGACTTGGATGGAGAATGGAGTGTGGGCTGTACCCCTTGTGGCTTTAAGTTTTAAAGGATATTAATTATTTTCCTTGTTTGCAAACTTAATTGGGGTCTGAGTCCTCTGTCTTGTTTATTGCAGTTTTACATTAACAATACCCCCCCAGGACTTAATGCTTGAATATTCTGTTCGTTGAGCTGATCCAGAGGCT
This sequence comes from Pollimyrus isidori, assembly GCA_019775955.2. Classification (NCBI taxonomy): domain Eukaryota; kingdom Metazoa; phylum Chordata; class Actinopteri; order Osteoglossiformes; family Mormyridae; genus Pollimyrus; species Pollimyrus isidori. The sequence goes on along the minus strand of JABFDZ020000090.1, from coordinate 869,982 downwards.
ATGCACTTTTGATTTTTTTTTTTTTTTTAACTGAGTTCTATGGAAGGTGTTTGCTTGCTTGCATACCCACCTGGGTATAGGTAGCAACAGTACAGCGTCTGTTTGCTGAGGAATTAAAGGGAGAATAGTTACTTTGTCAGAATATGTGAAGCTACTCCCCAATGAAATTTTATTTAATAGAAATCAGTCATTAATCACTCAGTGATTAAAACTGAACTAAAAAGCTGTTTGCCATAAACTTTACCCCTTGCCATTTTAGGGTATATTTCAGCATGTTTGTCTGATGATGCTTGTTGTTTTTTCTTTCTTTTTTTTCTTTTCAGTGGTTTGTATTTAATATGGCTTTTTCTGAGCCTTTATGGAAATTGTTCAGCTGAGGATGACCATGCATAACTGTAAACAATCACCTCGTGACCACAGCGACTCATGAGAATGGTGTAAGGTGAGCCGGGACATCCGAGGACTGGAGCTTATTCTAGGGGGTGGATCCCTCTTAAAAATGCACACGGAATAGCCAGAATTTCTTTCTGTGAAGGTTAAGAATAGTAATACTTTCCTCATGATTTTAATTAGTATCACTAGTGATGTTAATGAGGTTTTAAATCATCAGTCACATGAATGCCCTGGGTTGGCTCGTTGGCAAGCATGTTTTACTAAAAATAGTAATATGTACCCCCGACTCCATGTTCTGTCAATATTTGCCTCTACTGGGCAAGAGGATGATGGTGTTTCTCTGCAATCAAGTGGCAATTCAGTGTGCTATTACCCTTACAAAGCAGATAAAAAGAAAAGGTCTTTGTTTATAAGTTCTGTGGATGATGATACCAATTTAAAGTCTGTACTGTACATAATTTTGCTTCACATGGGAGGGGTTTATGACCATTTCTGTATGCACAGTAATTTGCCATGAGGTGGAATTACCTTGTCTTTCTGATCTAATTTCAATGTGGCACTTGTTAGGTTAAGTTCCTGCCATCCATATGTAAATGCTACACGAAGTTAAACGTGTGTGCCTCATCAGAATCCCTAATAATAAATTCTGTGTATTCTTAGAAAAAACACTTTTAAATACATGCTTCACTATGAGAATTTTCTGTTGTTCAATAAATGGGACTGGAATTTCGGGCAGTTTCGGCTAATTTCACTGCAGGGGAACTACGACTACGACATTGTGGCAGGAGATATTACGACTTCATCGAAATAGTATTAAAGATGAAATCCTTAAGACGGCCTCATCTGAGCCACACACTCCGCTGAGCTTTGCGCATGCGCAACCTGGGAACGGGCAGTCTGTGTGACGTATCAAGAAGAGAAACTCCTAGCAACGGGCTGCTAACTGCGAGGGCTGACGGGCGGTGAAAGGTCGGCCTTTTTGGATGGGCGTTTCGTTAGCCTGAGGTCGTGTGTCTTGAGCCTTAAACAAACGAACTGCCACGTTGTTGTATCTCAGAATTTCATGTGACGTTTTGAATGGGAAGCTTGGCCTTTCATCCACGGCTCGCTGGTGAGCTGCAATGATGGTTCCCCCCGCAGACCCTCGGCAGATTGCTTCGGGGTTCGCCGCGTTGCGACGGTGTTAAGATCCGGGTGAGTGGTCGGGGACACGCGTCGTAACCTGTCCAGCCGCGCTTTGCGGTGATCGAGAATACTTTCAGACCTTTAGCCGGAGGTCCTGGCGCCACCGGTTGCACAAAGGAAAAACTTTAAGACGGATGAGAAGTTACGAGTGGGCCGGTGATCCAAAGTGACAATTCAGATATGACCCGCTGTTTCAACATTAAGCATCGACAAGCGTTCCTGTGCGTGGTTGCCAACTTTGATCGGCTGCCTGGCGTGAGATTTTGAATTCAGAACAAGTCTGCATGTATGTAAGGGTTTTATTAATTGTAAATAGTCTATAGGGTTTGCAAACTACCCCAGCGCTTTCGATGTAGGTAATTTTATATTTGTAATGGAATAGTATAGATTTGCCGTAAACACTGGTTGTAAGTACTCTGGAAAAGAGCGTCCGCTAACTAATGTAAATTTCTTTCGTGAGTGCAACCGTATAAAAGCTGAGTGTCACGCCAGATGCATGAGAGCTGGCAACCCTGCCTACCGTATGACCCAGAGCAGTGGGACAAGGGCGGGAGCTAGTACCAAGTAACTGACTTGTATTGCTTTATAGTAACTATAAAATGCAATAAACGCATAACGCAGCGTAACGATTGGTAGAACCCATCACCTCCCCCCTACTTCTTTAGTACCGCCGCGTACCGAGGTCCGCTCATCTACATCCTGTCTTCCAGGCCAAGAGCACATGGAAAGGGGGTGAGAGGCATCCAGCGGCGGTATGAAGGTCGTCAGTGCAAGGTGCGCCTTCTGTGCTGGATTTGTGATAGGAGCCTGCATGCTGTATGGGTTCCTGCACCAGTGGAGGTTGGAGAGTGCAGCCCGGTCTTCAAGGATCCAGGAAGAACAAGCAAATGTAGTGGGATTGCTGGAAAGCAAATCCAAGAAATTGAAGGAGAAATTCCCCACATCTGACAGCAGAATTCTGCTACACTTGGCAGGTACTTAAAGAGACCAGCTTCTCTTGATAAATATTTCAGGCACAGTGCTTTGAGAAAGGTGCCTCATGTTTGCAAAATATTTTCACTTTTAAATTTCAAATGTTATTGCTGATAATTAGTTGTGTTGATCATAATTCCCAGAAGTGGTCTCTAATTGTCTCTGATTGGTTCATGATGGACCACCAGTGATTCTGTCTGATTGAAAGGTTGCTGGTTCAAATCCTGTGACTGGTAAAACAGTGCCAATAGAGCATTGGTATTATTTTGTACACGTTTCTTTATTCACCAGACTATTGGTCACCGTGTCTTTGCCTATCCCTCGCTTAGGGGAAGACCGTCTCGTTGCGGACGAGCTCTACAACAAGGTCCGCATTCTCTGCTGGGTGATGACCGGCCCAAAAAACCTGGAGACGAAGGCGCGTCACCTCAAGGCCACCTGGACGCGGCACTGCAACGTGGCGGTGTTCATGAGCTCGGAGGACAACCCGGACTTCCCCACCGTGGGCCTTGGCACCAAGGAAGGCCGCGACCAGCTCTACTGGAAGACCATCCGGGCCTTTCACTACGTGCAGGAGAAGCACAGCCAGGACGCCGACTGGTTCCTCAAAGCCGACGACGACACTTTTGTCGTGGTGGAGAACCTGCGCTGGTTGCTGGCGAACCACACGCCTGAGGAGCCCATCTATTTCGGCAAGCGCTTCAAGCCGTATGTCAAGCAGGGCTACATGAGCGGCGGTGCCGGCTATGTGCTCAGCAAGGAGGCGCTGCGGCGCTTCACGGAGGGCTTCCGCACCAAGGTGTGCAGCCACACTTCCTCCATAGAGGACCTGGCTCTGGGGCAGTGCATGGAGAAGATGGGCGTCCGGGCCGGAGACTCCCGGGACACACTGAAGCGTGAGACCTTCCACCCCTTTGTCCCTGAGCAGCATCTCACCTCCAAGTTCCCAAAGACCTTCTGGTACTGGAATTACTGCTATTATCCCATTGTTGAGGTGAGTTCAAGAGCGAATCCTCTTTATGATCATTAGCTTCTATCTCATTCTGCTCTAGGTAACTTCCTTCGTTTCTCGTAGCCCCGTCGCTAAATCACGTCACTTATTTACACCTTCTCACCTGCTCCATCTCCCTCCACCCCAGGGTCCCCAGTGTTGCTCTGACCTCGCGATCTCCTTCCACTATGTCAACCCGAATACGATGTACATGCTAGAGTACTATACCTACCACCTGCGTGCCTACGGTTACAAGTACCGCTACCAATCGCCCATGCCGAGCACCTTAAGCGGGACCCTGAACGGGAGCATGAGAGCGAGCCACAGACGTGGCAGCATGCTCCCAGAGAAAGATGGAGGACAAGCATGAGTGGTGGACGGGCTCCGTACCTGTGGGGCAGGGTCCCGAGGGTGGGCTGCGACCCCCGGATGCTGGAACGTTCCGAGCCTGCAAGGTGACCCCTACGCAGTGGCTTTAAGTGCTGGGCTCCATAGCCAAGTGGCCTTAAAGTTTCCACCGTTTTTCTTTAAAAAAAAAAAGGAAGATATTTTTGTTTGCCCATCATCATTGATCTACTTTACTATGGATGGATTGATTTGAAAGGGGACACCACATTTTAAAAGTCTTAAGGAATTTTTATACAGTTTTCAAAATCTCTTAATTTGGTATATACCTGGGAGGTAATCAAATATTTTATTAAAAGAATGTGCTCTATTGACTTGATTCTTGTGCCTTTTATTGCAATTTCAGATTGAAATGCCAAGGAGTATTGATTTTTATCATAATTGTAAATGAATGGCTGTACAGTGGGATGTATCCTGTGTGATGATTAAAGTGACATTCTGGGGGTCCGGATTCTGGTTCACATGGTCTGTTTTGTGGATTCTGTATTTAGTGGATCTTGCTGGAAGCAGCTAAACGTTCTATTTTGTTGCATCCAATTTATATGAAAGGTATTTACAAGCCTTTGTCAGTCATCTGAGTAAGACATTGGGCAGGAAAGGTCTTGGTTGGTAAAAATAAACACTGCCTGCCTTATATTTCCTCTTGCATTACTCGTTAAAAATAAGGATGAACAATGTTTATCAGTGCAAATGGTGACAGGTTGATATTTATTATGATGGTTTCTGACAGTGATATTTAGTGAGATATTCATGTGAATGCAATCATCAGTGTCAGCGTTAAAATCAATTTAAGTGATTTGAAAACACTTAAATTCAAGTGATGCACATGAATATAACTATACTCAATTTTCAAACATCACGGTTGACTTCTGAAGTAAAATGTAAAACTTTTTTTTTGCCCAGGCTGCGACCTAACTCAGTCATTCCAGTAAAATGGTCTTTCACTTTTTATTAGTTCCAATAGATAAAAAAAAAATTGGACATATCTCTGCATAAAGAGATCAGTAATAACAGGAGCTGAAGCTGTCTGGGCCTCGTCATGAGTCACTGGGTCTCCTGGTTGTCGTAACTATAAACCTGAAAGGGAGGTTAAACAGGATTAGCTGGAACTGTTTGTGGAACTAGGTAGTTAGGTGCTGTGATGTAACATTGGGGCGGGTGTAGATGTGTCATCAGCCATATCAGCCAGTGATGACTGGCATGTATTCTTCTGAATCACATCCATTTTAACATACCTCAGTGTATACACATTTGACATATATAATGTTGCCTACTGAAATTTGCTGTACTGTCTTTATCTTAATCACCAGTGCTCCAGTCTCCGATGGTCTGTGTTAAAGCTTATTCAACATATCTGAAAAGCAGTCTAGCAGTAATAGCTGCTCGACTGAGGCCCGAATTACTCACCTTACTTTTCTCCTGTTGAAGAAGTGCTGTTTTGGATACTGTTCCTTCCTCCAGGGATGCTGGTCACCTGTAGGAGAGCACAGATTACCCTGCCCTTCGGGACAGCTAGGAGACTCGGACAAAGTCCTTACTGAGATAACCAAGGAATGGCTAAACTCTGCCAAACGATAAAGATGGGAAGCTCAGGTAACCAGCAGAGGTGGAGATTAGAGAGTACAAATACAGACCAAGATTTTGTTTCAACCAACCAGTTCAGTACTCTGTGACTGTGACTCTTTATACTCAGCTGGTTGGTTGAAACAAAATCTTAGTCTGGATTTGTACTCATTGGACCTGAAATCTCCACTTCTGGTAACCAGTGTAGGAAAAGTCCACTAATGGAGTAGTAGTGATGTGAAACAGAAGCTCTGATACTGACTCATGGTCTTAGTAATTCCCCGGTTTAACCAGCTGCTGATCTATTGATAACTGATGGATGAAACCAGGAAGGAGTTGACAACACATTAATCCCACCCACCCACTTTATAATCCTGGATTCTCCCACCACAGCTCAATCTGGTACAGTAAGATATCTAGGGCCACACTCCTCATTTTCAGCAGGGATTCTCCGCACACTTACTGGGTTCGGAGCTCCTACGACCCATGAGCCCCATAAATGCATCATCCATACTTCCTGAAAGAAGAAGGCAGTGCATTTCAGTGACTTATCAACATGCTCAAAATATCTTCAGTTTCTGGCATTAAACTGGGATAGTCAGCAACACAGCAATACTCTACAAGGTGTCCTGCACACCTCGAACTTGGAAAGCGGGCTGCGACTAACAGTATTGAGTTTTAAAGCAAAAGATTCAAATGCATAAAATGCGTTGCTGCATGTAGCACAAGAACAAGGTGTTTCAGGACGCCGTCCGACAGAGAGAATCATCCGAATCGACATCGCACAGAAATGCGGGTTCTTAATATTTGTAGAAGAAGAATATATGTTTCACTGCTAAGGGAGCTGCAAAGCTGTATTTGAACTTAGGACATTCATCATCCAGGCAAAGCAAAAAGATTTAATTACACAACAGATACAATAATAAAGCCCTCTCTTCAGTAGACCAACCTTTTCAGTTTGACTTATTGTATTTTCAAAGGGCGATAGTGGTCATGGGATTTGGGGTGATGATTATGATGACATGGTTTTGTTTTCAATGCATTAAAATATTATTACTAGTGAAACTTACATGACATTGCAAACACATATAAATGTATGAAGTGCAAACAGTCTGCATTACTGCATTATCAATTGTCTACTAACAGAAAATGTGTCTGCCTGCTTTGTTACTTGCCACTGACTGTTGTAGCATCTACCCTATACAGAAAATCTGGTGTGTAAGTGCAGCACCTCCTGAAATGTTATTTAAATGAGAGCTGCAGCATTAATGCTAAACTGAAAAAAATGTGTAACCAGTTCACTGCTTGACACACCCATTTGTTTATCTGTGATAGATATAAATTAGATAGATTAGATAGATAGTTACATAGATAGATAGATAGATAGATACTTTGTTTATCCAGAAGGACATTTAGGATGACCACTGCGTCTAGCTGAGAGATCCTAGCTGTGCTGGGGTGCACATGTACTCCTTGTTTAGCTGTTGGCCAATGACCAAGGGCCATGTCAAGTGTCTTCCCTTGGAAGACAAAGCCCCACAATATCCACAGCCCCTGGTGGTAGGAGGTTGTAACAGCCTGTCAAGCTCTCGTCCAGGGTGCTGTCACTGCAGTTTTTTTGACAGCATACCCGTGACTAATCCAGCCTGGTTTCATTTCGCCTTTGGTATGTCTTCATTAACAGGCCCATTATCTGAGTCTGTACTCAGAAATCACGGTTAGTGGGTTGGGCACACGTGTTCTGCATACCAGTGAAATAGAATACATTTCACCAGACATTTGCAGTGTTATTCTTGAGAGGGTGTTTTGTGACCATATGCAATAAATAAATACCCCATTTAAATACATTTAATTTAAATGATTATTCATACAGCTTCTGTAATACACTTTCCCGTCTTTGGACAGGAACAATGACTTAGGAACTATATGTTCTATCTGTAATGGCTTTTTTCCTAAATCAGGTGTTACCATGGTTACCAAACTATTATGAAAGGATCTGCAAATTAGGAAGTTTCTGTAATACGACCGCAGGACAGAACAAACAAAAGGTAGGATATAAATGATAATTAAACTGACTAGGCAAGAACGATCTGCCGTGACATAGTTTGCAGTGTAACCAATCAGATGTTAGAGTTTGTTTTGAGCTCGCCCACTGAGTTTGATGAGTGACTTTGACAGAAAATATTAACGGTTATTAGTATAATTTGAATTATTTAAATAATCATTTAAATAATATTTACTTATTGAATATTGTCACATAGTGTTGATCCTATTATTCATTTTTACTCATTTTCCACTCTGTGTGCCCTGCGGGGTGTTAATGTTAATGAATTAATGCAATATGCAGAGGGTCTTACCGCTACTCCTCCTGCCCATAAGACCCACGAAGGTGTCATAATCGACATCATTGTATCTCTTCAAATAGTCCTGGGGGTGGCTGTTAAGTCTCAGCCTGTCCTGAAAAAAGAAGATGGGACAAGATGGAAGTTTGCCTGTGCTTTTCTAATGGAGAAGCACTATGGTGGTGCTAGACCAGTAAGTAAGCAGCGTTAATTTTCACTCCACTCTCTTTCTCGCAGTTAAATACACCACATATCATCTCAAAAGTGCAGCTCCGTTTTTATTGTCCACTAGAGGTCGCTTTAAAGCAATGAGAATGAATTCAGACGTCATATTCTTACGTCATAAATACTCTTACGGCTCTAACACTAGTGTGGGAACTCAAACTTATAAGGCTTTAACTAACAATTTTAAGAACATATTCAAGGTCTACCAGGCAACAAATAACTCACAATTTGGGAAGAAAAGTTTATAGAACTGAAACTGATCAAAACAAGACTTGGCTTGCACTCTGACAGGCCGGGGCGACTTGACCCAGCCAAAGGGAGGAAAATTGGCTAAAAATAAAGACGGACCATGAAGATCTTTATCTAACAAACTAACAAAGAACATTTATTAACAGCTAAACTAGAGCAAAGTTAAAATGTGTTGCTGTCACGTAGCCGGAACAATACCAAGAGAGGGGGGAGGAGCCCAAATGGGCTATAAGAGGGCGGAGCAGACAGGCACACTTTGAGGTTCTTAAAATACATGCTGAATGTATGTCTGATAGTTGCTCCCTTATCAACTAAGAAATAAACTTTGTGACTTGCAACTCCTCCAGCGACTCTAGCGTGAATCTCTTCTCATCAACGAACTCATTCTCACTCCAACACTAGTTTCAGCTGAATTATTTTTGTCATTTTATTTATATTTTTAGTCCAGGGTAACTCAAGTATTTTTCTATAAATATTTTGAAACATTTTTTGTACTATAGTTGACCTAAAAAAGCACTACTACGTCACCTCTCGTGCCTGTTTTTAATGACTTGATTATATCACATATATCACACATACCACATACTAGATTTTTTTAGGGGAATGTAGTAAAGTGTGGGGCGGCATGGTGGTGCAGTAGTTAGCACTGTTGCCTCACACCTCTGGGACCCGGGTTTGAGTCTCCGCCTGGGTTTTCTGTGTGTGGAGTTTGCATGTTCTCTCCGTGTCGTCGTGGGGTTCCCTTCGGGTACTCCGGTTTCCTCCCACAGTCCAAAAACATGCTGAGGCTGATTGGAGTTGCCATATTGCCCGTAGGTGTGGGTGTGTGAGTGACTGGTGTGTGAGTGTGCCCTGTGATGGGCTGGCCCCCCATCCAGGGTTGTTCACTGCCTCGTGCCCGTTGCTTCCGGGACAGGCTCTGGACCCCGTGACCCAGTAAGGATAAGTGGTTTGGAAAATGGATGGATAGTAAAGTGTTGTTTGTCCAGAGCCTCAGGATTTGGCTTTCAAATTTTCATTTACCCTAGTTAACATAGTGCAAGAATTTTATTAGTGCAAAGAAAACGCGGGTTGGTTCAAAGGCACTAAACCAGATTGAGCCCAGCACTGGCTCCGCGTCGATGTAAACGAGACAATAGAGGAGCAGAGTGGTGCGACCGAATTCACTGTACAATTTATCTAATTTAATAAACACATTTAATACAGTTTACTAGCCCAAATACACATGGTTTCTGATCCATCCATCCATAAATCAGTGGCCCTAATTCACTACAGGTTCGCGTTTTTGTGTGAATCAGTCACCTACTTTAAAAATCGGAAGTATTCACTTTCATGCTTCGAGATAACTAACAGGTATAGAGAAGCAATGTCAGAAACAGCAGGCAGCCATTGAATCAGCAGCCTTGTTTTGGGCGGTATGGGATCAGCGGTGACCAAGCATTATAATCAGCAGAGGGGTGGGGAGGTCGTACTCGGAAAGTTAAAATGTTGAATGACATAGGCCTACGTTCATAATATTTTGGGAACGAAATAAACCGTATTTGGACTACATTTATGCATTTGGGGTTTGGGACATCATAAAATCATTGGGATATCAGTTAGAGCTAATGGAGGGGGCAGCCAGGGGGGCATTGGCTCCGTCACTGTATGGAAGAAGCTCTCCATCCCCTACCTCCACAGACGATTGTGGTTCTTGATCTTCGTAACTAGACTGACACGACTGGATGGAAACCTTGAGGAAAAGAATCGCCAGAAGCAGACAACCTTTCATCTTCTGTGCCTGGACCTCAACTCCCTGTAACAGAAGTGAAGCACAAGGATAAAAAAGGAATAAAAAGGAATTTATGAGAATAATTTTCAGACAAAGTCCAAAAAACACATTATTCCGATAAGATATGGTTGTAGTCGATCTTCTGCCAATACTTTAATCAAATTCTTTGTAATATATCCACATTTAAATTTACTTGGTTTTCCTATAACGAGTCATTATAAGAACATTTGAAGAAGTTTCTCATTATTATAGAATATCTATAGAATATGCGTCAAACCCACTATCAGTTATAGATAAAAGAAAATTGTATGAAAATGGATGGATGGATGAACGGAAACATTACATTACATTTCACTGCATGTGGACGGGTGATGCAGCATCATCTAACTCCCATAAAACCCATAAACGCTTCTATGTAAGAAACCAAACACAACCCGCGTCACAGATAACCACCGAGGTAAAAACTGACATCTCTGATACAAATTTCACATTTTCTACACCACCCTACACTACAGCACCGTATATTCCTTTTGAAAAAAATAGATGCAGTGCTTGCCATAATGATTTTTTTATTATGTGTTAACTTTCAAATTCAGCAACCTAAATCGCGGCTTCAACTGTGCCAAATCATGCCTCTAGCAAAGACAGTACAGCGCAATCGTCTGAAATGAAATCTTAGATAGGCCTATATAAACCAAGACAAACTATATTTCTATATATTTCTTCTTAATAAAAATGATGTTCTGCCTAATTTCTGCAACACACCCCATAGGCGAGTGACGCGATGCGCGATCGTGCTGACCGTACTCAGAGGGGATGCGCAAACTTCTACGCATTCCTGGCAGGTAATGAGGTTTTGGTAAAAAAAAAAAAAGGAAGACACTTTGTGTGTGTGAGAGGTAAGGTGGTACTAAGAATATGAAAATTTGAACATGTAAATGTGCCGTTTTCCCGGAGGTTTTCCCACATTATATTTATTTACTAAAGAATAATCATAATTTAATAATCTTGTGAAACTTAACAAACAGAAAAACTGCAACGTTTAAAAAGTTACAGGACCGACCACTGCGCTATTATGACAAGAGAAATAACTAATGATTTCTTACCTGTTGATATTTCAGTAGAGATCTGTGCGCGCTTCCGACGAAAGGTGAGCGCGTTCCGCAGGCTCGGCGGCAATGGGGCGCTTTATATAGGCGGGGTCTCGGGTCTCCGCACAGAGCAGCGCAGGATCGTAGGTGTGGTTTTAGGGCTTGGATCGCTGCAGTTTTTTTTATTTGCATTGCTATCGCCCCTAAAATGTGATCTAAATATCGTTTAGATTTTTTACAGCAAGAATAATAGTCTATTTTACTTATTTCTGTTAGGCTCTGCATCCCTGTTAAGCTCTGCATCTCTTAAACGCAGGTTAAAGACTCATTACTTTGTTCTTAGTTTACCAGTGTAGGCTATATGAAAGCATCCATCCATCCATCTTTTATACCAAATTATCCAATAGTGAATTTTGATGAACTTTGAGCTCAGCTCATTCCTTCCTGAAATTCCTTCTGTCGCAGCGCACACACACAGTCTCACGTTATATGAAACTTAGACATGCTGCTTGAGCACATGATGTTTTGGGGTTACTGAAGTCAAAGTGTGCAAAACAGATAACAATGAAACAGAGTGAAACCGGACAACACAGAGGAGAGCCATAGAACATGGAGGGAACATTTCAAACAAATTTTGAGAATAGTTAAACATATCTCGTATGGAATGAGCCCATGGCCCAAATGCCAAGATTGAAATACAGTAACAAACTGTTTTAATAAAGTTCAGGACACTCAGGATGTCATTTATGTTAATTGCCCCTTTAATCTAATTTTGAAAACAAGTGTAATTGAGTAAAGCTTTGCAACCCTGCTAGGGAAATCGCAGAACCAAGACTTCCTAATGCTGGTATCTCTCTGTCTTAGCAGGTCTGCTCAGCACAGTTTCACACTGACGATCCCTTAACATGCATGCAAACCCTTCCACCTGAAAACGTCTCACACCATGTGGCGAGGCCTCTTACCTCACTTACACCTGAACATTTAACAACCTGGCCTCACCGAAGTATCTGCGGATAATTCAAATAAAAAAACAATTCATGATGTCACATTTGATTGAGATCCACTTCTCAGTAGATGTCCATTTTGTTAGGTTAGAATAAACGTGTCCCTGTCAACTCAGACTAGTTACTGTTCATGGCTATTCTATGTATGACTCTTGCTTGCCTGATTATAATTCTCCAAAAGACTCTGAGTGTTACTTTGTGATTTGGATTCTGGAAATAAACTCCGCTACTTCACCTACACCCACGTGGCTCCCTCAAACGCTACAATACCGGCATGTAATAATAATGCCAACTCTCTATAGTCACTTAGGTTAATAACACAACTGGGCTTCTGAAAGCATTCAGCACAAAGAAAACAGAATGGAAGGAAGCTCATTCTGTAGATGTAACTACTGGAATATGAGAATGTCAGGAACTATTTCCAGACTTCCTATTGTCTTCCCTTAGGACATACAATCACTGCACATTCCACAGGTGACATCGTGGGTGGGGGGGGGGGGGGGGGGGGGGGGGGGGGGGGGGGGGGGGGGG
>JABFDZ020000090.1:769376-780586 GCA_019775955.2 Pollimyrus isidori | reverse complement strand
GTGTGAGTGTGGATGCGAGTGCGTGTGAGTGTGGATGCGAGTGCGTGTGAGTGTGGATGCGAGTGCGTGTGAGTGTGGATGCGAGTGCGTGTGAGTGTGAGGTTCAAGAGCATTCCAGGGCATTCTGCTTCTCTCACTCTTTCCCTTTCCCTCTTCCTCCCACTCTGTCTCTCACACTCATTTTCTCTCCCTGTCCCTCTCTCCCTGGAGCTCTCCCTCTCTCTGACCTTATCTGTCTCTCTCTGTCCATCTTTGTCTCTCTCACTCTCTCTGTCCTTCTTTGTCACTCTCTCTTTCCCTCAGTCCCTCTTTGTCTCTCACCCTCTCCTTCCCTCCTTCTATCCCCCTGTTTTGCTCTCTCCGTCCCTCTCTGCCCGGCTTTATGTCTCTGACCCTCACTCTCCCTGTCTCTGTCTCTCTCCGTCTTTGCCTCTCTCTCCTTGGCTCTCTGTCCCTCTCTCTGTCTTTCTCCGTGTCTTTGTCCCTCTCTCCCTGGCTCCCTGTCACTATTTCTCTGTCTCCTTCTCTCTCCCTTTCTGTCTTACTCTCTCCTTGGCTCTCTGCCCTTCTCCTTCTTTTTGTCTGTCTGTATTATGAATAACTGAAGTTTGAATACATACCTCCCACACTTTTTCACATTCATTTATTTATTTCCCCCTAATAAGTGGGTCAGAGATGCTGTCAGTGGCGCATGCAGTGGTTCCTGATTGTGGCAGGAGTGTTCAGACACCCTGGGTTGCATTGCGCATGTCCCAGAGCCTGTGGACTTTGAGGGACTCCGGACGAGTGCTGCATGTGACACGACGTGTGACAGAGCACCGCTGATGCTCCTGCTCATGCCTGTCATTCTGTTTCTTGTTTATTCATATCCACATTGTATCTCCCCTCCGCCCGCCCATGTATCCCTCCCCATGTCTTTGACTGCGGCAATCCAAAGCAGTCAAATGGAAAATCCATTGATTGTTCCTGACAAAAACCTAGAGGGGAGGGGGGGGTTATATAGAGGAGAAAAATAAAGATAACAGTGGAATGGAGGAAGAGAGGAACAGCAAAACGAAGGTACAAATTCTGCAATAATCCTGCTGTTTCCCATACTTTCCATATTCTCTTAATATCATGATCCTGGCTTTGGCTGTGACCTTTTTGACAATACATATTTCAAAAATGAATATTTAAACCCGTAAGACAGATGATCTTTGTAGGCAGGGCAGGTAACATAAACCAAAAATATAGACAATACAGTGTTTTTGCATGGGATTTATTGTAGATACCTGGCCAAGAATCTGTCCTGTCTCTTAAATAAAATTAGACTGCCCTTATATGTGTTTCGGCACTGTTTTCATGTCTTGTAAATAAAGAGCTGCAAAGTGGAGAGAAGGTGAGAGCAAGCAGCCAATAGGTTGCAATAGCTCCATCACCTGAGGATTGCTCAGAGAGACCAGTCAGTGCGGCTCATGTTAGCACTCAGACTGGATGTGCAGAAATGGGTAGGTCACATACAGGCTCTCTGCAGCCCAGCAGAAGGAAAAAATGCAAGTGGATTATGGGAAAGGTGTGAATGAACAGTCATTTTCATTTGACTTCTGTGGTTCCTCCAATGAAGTCAGTGGGATCTGATTTATCTGGGTGTGAGACACACTGAGGAAAACAGACCAGGAAGCCAATTCACCAAATGAATTGGAATTGGAAGATTGAATAGAAAATAGAGTGGGGTAGACAGGGGGGGTTAGCTGGGGTAAGAGGCACATGAAGGAGACGTTGTGATGTTGTGACGGTTAGGTTGGCTGTATGTTTAGAGATCATTCATACTATGAGCTTTCAGAGAGAAATGCCCAGACTGGCCCCTGACCCCTCCCTCTGCCCCCTGCTAAATGACTTCGATCCTGATCTCGAAGAGGAGGGAAGCACTTTCTGATCTAGACTGATGTCAGCTTGTGGGTTACCCTTGGTCCCACTTTTGCAAGCAATGGAATCTCTTCATTCATCTACATGGTGGACATCCTAAATGAACCCCTACCTGATCCTAACGCATGACAGTTCAGACACTTGTGTCAAGAGTAACAGCTGGTAAATCAGTCACCCTAAGCCAGATGTTCAGCTCTAGAAGACCGTCTCCTGGAAGACCATCCAATTGAATAAAATAATGTAGTGCATGTTCATTGTGTCAGTTGAGCTTCAGAACAGCCTAATGGTACTTTCTATCACATTCCCCACACACTGAGAAGAAGGTCCTCTTTGTAGCTATGGATTACCCAGGCATGCTCACAACAGCAGAATCGGATATTTGGATATTTAATATCAAGGAGACATTCAGTTGGGGAGGGAGCCGCCTGACTCATTCCACCAAGCTTTCAGGTTTGTGGGAGAAGTTAAAGACTGAGGTAAGACAGACAACACTCGCTTCATCGATGAAGACAGAAGGAACGCACAAGACCACTGCTAGCCATGCAAGTGGTGAAGACATGTACTGATATGTCCTGCAAACATGTGTTGTGAACAGGTCATAGGCAAACCATCTGTGATTCCACTAACAGCAATATGAAGATCTATTAGCTGCCCTTCATGGGAAGGAAGTCTGAGATACAGGAGGCAGGAAATGAGAACACAACTTATATTAATCATATCAGATTGTTTGAGGTCCTCAAAGCCCCGTACTCATTCCCGCAAAACAAGTCAACAAGCAAAGTGCAACATTAGATCCACAACTCTCACCCACACATCTACAGGTCACAGCAGAGTCAGGCTAATCTCCTGGCTTCCCTCATGAAAGAGGACAGGTGTGCGCGCCAGCCACTCATATTCCGGAATGTTCCCCAAAAGCCGCTCTAAATACTCTTCCCTGTCTGACACAGCTTTCCAGCAGCTGTTACTTCTTGCCATGATCATGCCCAGCCTGTGCTGACTGCTCGTACACAAATCTCATCTTTATAGAAGAGCCTCATCCCTCAGAAAGCAGCTGTTTCATTTGAGCTTTGGTGCAGGTGGTTTTCAGTCTGTCCAAACATGAGCTCTTCCATGCTTTGGTGCAGTCCGTGACCTGATGTGTGACTCAGGGTGGGACTGGCCAGGATTCTGTCACCAGATGGTAAGGTGTTTGTCATGGGACACACACTGTCCTGTTCCTTAACCCTTAATCCTTTCTTGCCACTTCATCCCTGGCTTAGCAGTAGAGGACACTATTGGATATGTGTCTCCAGTGCCTATCCAATCTCCAGTGTCCTGTGTTACTTCTCATTCGCTAGAAAATAGCCTAATTTTCCAGTGTCCATGGAACCTTCTGGAAGGAAAACCGTCCTAACCTCACCGTCTTAACCTTATCTCTGTGGCTAAGAAACCACCTTCAGTGTGTCATTCTTCAGCTCAGTCGTGGCTCATGGCCACACAGCTTAAAGCATCGTGGCAGTAAGAGCCCAAAGAATTAATGACCCTGGCAGAAGCAGCCCTGTCCAACCTGCCTGAATCTCCACAATGACTTTTTCCTGTGACGAAGTGACACAAGCAACGGTTGTCATAGAAACACCTAACATTAACCTTGTGTTGCTAAACTCTGTCATGCGTCTACATGTAATCATATGGGTGGTTGTAGAGTCCCTCCCAACGATCCGTGGCTGTCTCTGAGCCGTCTCTCTCTCTCTCTCTCTCTGTGTCCTTTATTGGCTCCCTCTCCTGTGGCATCCGAGGCACAAACAAGCCCAAACAGATGTGGCAGCCGGTTAACGGTGACTAGCTGGCCCTGCATGAGGCTGCTGTCCAGTGGCACAGTCCGACTGCAGAGCGGTTCTTTTCTGGAGCGCCGTTTGTTAGGACAATGCCAGCCACCCTCATGTTTGCACCCTACCCCCACCCCATGGTTACGGACTGTAAAAAGCACCTGCACAAGGTCTCCGGAAAATAATGCGGAACAGACGACGCAAATAATCCTGCGCTCTGCCCGAATAATGACAGGCTGAAACCTGATCACTTTAACCAACCAGGCCCCTCATGGGGGATTAAGAACAGAGGCACATGCAGACAATGGTACCTTTAGTCAGGTTTAAACGTGAATTTAGGGACACCTGACATTCAGATGTGGTGAGTAGGTGGGTGGGGGCAGGGGCTCATGCTTTTGCTTGGTTCAGTCTGTCCTGGGCCTCTGGTACTTCAGTCGCTCCTCTCCCTAGCGAACAGTTCACGGAAACCAGACTCCGAACCCTCGAAGCGGGTTCCACTCTAAGACTGAGATCTGGACTCCCTGTCGGTCTGTGCGCAGTACGTCTCCACACGGCGGGAAAGGTCACGGGTGTAGAATATCACGCGTGTGTCCTGTACGTGCCATAAACCCACAGAAAAGCAGGGCTTACATCAGCAGCAGTAACAGGAATAACCAGCTACAGATGTAAGGGGATTTCACCATGCTGTTTGTCAGGCGCGAGGCTGCTGCCGCCGCTACTGCGGTGGAGAGAAACAGAGCTGCACCCCAAATCAGCAGCTTCACACTCCTCTGCCGTGGAGCACGTTAAAGGTCGCGGTGTTATTCGGCAATAGAAGCCTTTTCACTTGAGGGTCCTGGTGCATGTGTGTGTGTGTGTGAGCATGCTCAAAGCCCTAGTCACATCAAACCCACCTCACACACTCCCCCGGAAGAACGAGGGATAATATGAGGGTAAACGAGGGCTGCTTTCAGTGTCATTAAGAGGCAATACATCAACAGCATATACTGTAGGTCATACTGAGGGGAGGCACAGACTGGAGAGGGGCTGACTACCATACTCTTCAGCACAGGAGTTACAGGCAATTAATCAGACCATTGCAAGGGCTATTAATAAACTTTCAACACAAACCACTTGAGGGGTAGGGGGCTTGTGTGGTTTTGAATGAAGAACAAACTCAATCAAGCACAAAGGGCAGAGCAGCCACCTAGGGGCACTGTCCACATTATGGCTACGTAAAAAATGCATAATGAGACACGCACGCTCACACACACACACACACCCGCGCACACACAGATACATACACACGCACACACACACGCACGCTCAAACACACGCACACACACACACACACACACACCATAAACCATTTGGGGGAAAGTAGCATGCAAAGGTGGGAGCCAAACCTTTTGGCAAACTGGGCACAAATCAAGGGACACAATTATGGCAAATCACACAGTCATGATGAGCCCATTTCAGTGGAACAACATGGACATGGCGACCCAGCTGGTGAGGACGAGGTGTGATTCCATGGCAGTGGAGCAGATGCAGCGTGACGACGCCCCCAGTGAGCATGGACAACGGGGATCCCGACATATTCCCAGGGACGGGAATTCGGTCACATGACATGGCGAAGCAGGACCCTGACGCAGTGCGGTGCACGAGCCAGGCAACACGCGGCTCAGCTAAGCAGCTGCAGCTTTCAGAAGTGAAGCGGCTTTGCCTCTTAGTTCAAAAGGCTCATTAAAAATTGACTGAGGGTTATGAAAGGCATCTCTCTCCACAGAGCCGGGAGGAGCAAGGGAGATGTGCAATCCAGCTGCGAAGGGGTATATGAGGAAAACCCCATTTTCACCCCCAAAGGCCTTTTCGTCTCATAAAATGTGTCCAGTTGAAGACGATAGCCTTTAGCTTAAAGGGCTAAAAGTGCTGTGTCACTCTGGGACAGACAGAGTGGAGCGAAAGTGCCAGGAATTATGGACGAATCAGTTCCTTCTTTCCTTTATAGTTTCTTTCTTTTAATAATCTGACATCCAAGGGTGGTTGAAGATGTTGACTGGCATGCAGGATGTCAGAAGAAAACAGCATAGCTGGAAAGAGAGATAAGGGAGGGATGAAGGGGAGCTGGTCTGGGCGTGAGGCGTACAGAGGGGGACGCGCACGAATGCGCTGGGAGATTGAGAGGGAGACACGGGAGGCAGCAGCCGCGCAGCGCGCCCAATGTGGGGATGGGGGGGCATTTGCTGGGGCTGGCAGTACCCATTCCCATCACTCCATCCTGCGTTGTCCCCACCGGCAAATGGGATTAGACCAACTTGCATTCCATGCTTCAGCTCCCTGTCCGCCATCTCCCTGAGCTGGCATCGACAGCGGCCGCTACCTAAGCAGCTGCCATTTGTTCACCGGTGGCCGTGACGCAGCCCCGTTCGATCGTGTCACCGGACTGGAAAACCCGCAGCCTTTAGAGCAAGACCAGGACGAGATAACAGTGAGCAAGAATATCGGCCAGTGCTGCCACCTTCCTGATGCCAACGATCATTCCATGATTAGTACAACCACCACCTGATGTTTTCACATTGCTGCTAAAATCCTCAAGGTCAGGCTGAGATCGCACCAGTCTGAGGAGGCACATGGCAGCCAGACGTCATACATTCATGGTGAAGTGCGTCATACTGCCCCCCCCCCCCCCGCCATCCCTGCATCCCTGACGGATTTTACAGTGTGCTGGAAAGGGGGATGGGAATGCCTCGGCGTCCGAGACGAGGGCTGTATGCTGAGTGGCAATGAGGAGTGGCCCCGCTGTCCCCCGCCGAGAGGTTAATGAATTCACAGTCCATTAAAAGAGACGCAGACCACAGCCTCCTGCTGCTCCATCGCTGCCTTTTAACTGTTTCATGCCGGGTCGTGATTTACATGCCACCTGCAGGGGGCGCGTGTGGGGCATGACATTACAGAAAAATGTTCTATAAATGAAGTACGTCGGAAGAACAGGCATGAAATCAGCTGTCAGGTGAAGCAGCAAATAGTGGGATCCCAAGTATAGACAGTGCATGGTGTGTGTAAATGCGGTGGGTAAAAGCTGTGTGTAAACACTGCGTGTAAATGCTATGTTTAATTAAATGCTGTGTGTAAAGGCTGTGTAAACACTGTGTCAGTGCTGTGTGTGAATGCTGTGTGTGAACACTATATCTGAACATTCATGCGTGAATCAACGCATTAATGCGTTGGTGAATCTTCTGTAGATTCTGTGTATGAATGCCTTGCATGTGGGCTGCTTTTTTGCTGCAAGCTTTGGAGCCACATCCCAAAAGGGTTGCTAGATTGTTTAGCCTGCAAAGGCACAAACACCAGCCTGCAACACAAAGTGCCTTCAAGCTTAAAGCCAAAACTGTCAGGTGGGAGACGTGAAGAGGATGCCAGTTTTTCACCATGCGACAAGAGGCTCTCACTCTGGACTGCTAGGTGATATAAATGAGCCAAACCACTGGAAGGACACATATATACACAGGACAAAGGATGGGCACGCACAGAGAACAGAGAGTAGACATATAAACACAAGACACAGGAAGGACATTCACAAGACACAGGGAGGACATATAAACACACAGGACACAGGGAGAACACATATACACACAGAACACAGGGAAGACACACAGAGAACAGAGAGAGGTCATATAAACAAAGGAAATATGGAGGACACACACAGGACAAGGGAGGAGACACACAGAACAGAGAGAGGACATATAAACAAATGGCATATGGAGAACACACACAGAACACAGGGAGGACCCACACTGAAAACAGAGAGAGGACCTATAAATAAAGGACATATAGAGGACACCCACAGGGCATAGTGAGGACACACACAGAGAACAGAGAGAGGACATATAAACAAATGGCATATGGAGAACACACACAGAACACAGGGAGGACCCACACTGAAAACAGAGAGAGGACCTATAAATAAAGGACATATAGAGGACACCCACAGGGCACAGTGAGGACACACACAGAGAACAGAGAGAGGACATATAAACAGAGGACACAGGGAGGACACATAGACACAGGACACAAAAAAGACAGACATGAGGAGGGCACACACAGAACACAGAGATATGATATATAAATAAAGAACAAAGAGAGGGCATATATACATGCAGGACCCAGGGAGGGCACACACAGAGAACATAGAGAGGACATATAAACACAGGACAAAGGGAGGACACACACAAGACACAGGGAGGACATATAAACATACAGGGCATGGGGAGGACACATATACACACAAAACACAGGGAAGACACACAGAGAACCGAGACATATAAACAAAGGACATATGGAGGACACACACACAGAACAGAGAGAGGACACACACAGAACAGAGAGATAACATATAAACAAAAAACATATGGATGACACACACAGTACACAGGGAGTACACAGAGAGGACCTATAAACAAAGGACATACACAAGACACAGGGAGGACACACACAGATAACAGAGAGAGGACTTATAAACAAAGGACATATAGAGGACACACACAGAGAACAGAGAGAGGACATATAAACAAAGGACATATGGGGGACACACACAGAGAACAGAGAGATAACATATAAACAGGACACAGGGAGGACACATAGACACAGGACACAAAAAGGACAGACGTGGGGAGGGCACACACGAAACAAAGAGAAAGGATATATAATCAAAGGACACATATACACACAGGGAGGGCACACACAGAGAACATAGAGAGGAGATATAAACACAGGACACAGGGAGGACACATAGACACAAGACACAAAAAGGACAGACAGAACATAGGGAGGGCACACACAGAACACAGGGAGGGCACATGCAGAAAACAGGGAGGATACATACAGTACACACAGGACACAGGGAAGACAGACACACACAGAAGATAGAGAGGATACATATACACAGAATGCAGGAAGGACAGACACAAATGGAACAGGGATGACATGTACACACAGAACAAAACGAGGACACATACACAGACAGAGAACACATGGAAGACACTTACACAAAACACAGGGAGAACACACATGCAGAACAGAAAGAGGATACATACACGCACAGAACACAGGGGTCACTTACCTGAAGTACAGGGAACATGCACACATACACACACACAAAGAACATCAGGAAAACACTAACAGAACATGTGGAGGACCCTTACAAAATACAAAGAGAAGACACACGCACAGGACATGAGGAGGACACACATTACATAATGTAGAATCTCTATGTTACATAAGGAAGGCACACAGTAACAGAGGTCATAGAAATGACCCAGAGAATACAACCATCTCACTTTATGGAGAAAATAAATACTCAGCAGACAAAGCTGTGTGAATTTAATCCCTATTTGTGACATGAGCACTGGAGCTGTTACTGAGCACACAGAGAGCAGCCACTGTGCTCAGTGAGGACAGTGATATTTAACAGACGATACACACACCCACTGAGGACACAAACACAAGGTTAAAAACGACAGACACATCTACTGTGTTCAGAGAGGACACACGCCATGTTAAAATAGTACTTTCAGAGAAGACACAGTTTTAAAAGAGAACACACACACCTGTTCTGTTCAGGGAGAACAATACGGTGTTAAAAGAGAACACACACATATGCGAAGTTCAGAGAGCATGGACACAGGATTAAAAAAGAACACACATTTGTAGCATTCAGAGAAGACTCACACAGACTTTGTTCAGAGAGAACACACACAAACATACATGCACATCTTGTACAGAGAGGACACACACACAATGCACACTGACGGGAAGGCATACACACTACACAGAGGACAAATACACAGAGACTGAAGACTGAAGATACCCAGCAAGAGCTCACAGTGCAGGGGAAAAAGAGAGAGAGGAAGACAGAGGAAAGGAAGGGAGAGATGTCCCAAGAAGAGGGACTGATGGATAAGGACACGAAGGGACTCGTACAGCAAAATTGCCAAGTCTGACTGGACTCGGAGTCAATTACAGCACCGTTCCTGGGGAACAGCGAGCCAGAGTGCTGGGCTGACATCCCAAAAAAGCAAGGTCTCTTTCTGCAGGATGCACCCCAGCTCAGCTGCACGGAGCTTGCAAAAGAATTCCCTCAACTCCCCAACATGTTTTAGCAAATAAATCATTTTGTGGTCAGAGGTGCAAGATAAATACCACTTCACAGAAACAAAGTCAACTCAGCCTGTCCTCCTTATGGCTGTCAAAAATGTCCTGTTTGAGCGACAGACAAACACCCCCCTTCCCAAATAGTGTGCCTCCTCACACAGATGCACAGTGGGAATGCCAGGTGCAGATAACAAGAGTCCGCCTCGTCCGCCGTGCCGGCGGAGGGAAATAACCGAGAATCGTGCCATCCGGGTGACTGCCCGGGCTCTGCCTGCAGCATAACGGCAACATCGGGGGAATTTGTCCAGGAAAATACTGTCTCCAAGTGACACAAACACCCAATGTTCTTCTCATCCAGCAGGCAGAATGCTCTGAATACACAGATCAACTGCCAATTTCACACTGATACCCACAATTTACAAAAACACTGCAGAAACGACTATAAACATTTGTTACTCGTATGGCGGTAATTAGCACGTGTAACACACGGCTGGCGGCATTTCTTAGAGCCAGAATCAAATAGCTGGAGTTTGAATAACTTACCCAAAATCATCCTCTCTGTTCTGCTTCTCTTTTGTGTCCTCACTCCGATTTCTGGTCCGACGCTTCAGCCGAGTAGTACTTGGTGCTCCTTCTCCTCCTCAAGGCTCTGGATGGCTCTGGACCCCTGATGTTCCTGTCCGTAACACAGAGGGTTGAAAAGAGGTCCTGAGCCACAATCTTCTCCCACCCCCTCCTGGGCCTCCTGTCCAGGTGCGATCCCTGTCTGTGGCCGGAGACAGTTTGTTGCGCTCCTGAGACGGAACAGTGCGTTCAGGGGGGAGAGGGGGGGGTTGCTAAAAAGGTAGAGTGCTGAGGAAAGTTCTAGGGGGGCTGCAACTGCAAGTGGTCTCCAGGTAATGCAAGAAGTAAGAAAATTCATATCAGGAAAACCATGATTGAGGGACAGAATTCCCACCACACCGGCCACGTTTCCTCACTGAGAACGTTTGCAAAGTGTAAAGGCTGGAATGCCTCAGAAATATTGCCAAGCTGCTGCCTGCCTTGCTCCCCCCTCTCTCTCTCTCTCTCTCCACTGTTTCTTGTTTTCTAGGGTTGGGTATAACCTAAAGGCACCTTACATGCCTGCACTCTGATTGGTGGAGATTCCGGCCAATGAGGTAGCCCAGCGCTGCATGTTCTTCTGCAGAGATAAAGTCATGAACCAAACAGGACCAGAGCAATAATATCACCAGCCATTCCGGTCTCCCTTTCCCCTCTCCATTGTCCCTCTGTGTCTCTCCTTCCATTTTTCAGCTTCATAGGAACGGCATGCTGGTTTCTTAAGCTTTGTTGGCCATGTGAGCTCAGAGGGGGGGGGGGGGGGGGGGG
>JABFDZ020000090.1:744126-768519 GCA_019775955.2 Pollimyrus isidori | reverse complement strand
CTCTTCTTTCCTCTTTTTTTTTCTTTTATTTCTTATTCTCTCCCCACCCTTTCTTCTCCCCCCTCCACTCCTCCCCCCCGATTCAGGTTCTTGCAGTATGAGTCAATGAGCAGTGCAGGGAATATTAAAGAGATGGCTCTGCTGTGCCCTCTCACACCTGCACAATCCCAGGCACAGGCTGAACACGATACACGCAGGCACATGAGGGCATATGCATAGCGCAGGCTCTCTCGCAGAACCCTAAAGTACATTCCGGAAGCTGCGTTATTCATGCAAACTGTCTTCCCTGTGCATTTTCAACATGCATTGTAATAGTAAGATATACGTGACTGCTCTGGAATGAATGCACTGATCTGTTTGGTTCTGCGATGTTCCAGAACACACTTCCCAGGCTTTCTACAATTACAGATAAAGGAATGAGATGCTGACAGCATCCACTTGATGGGGACCGCTGTTTGGTAGATATTTGACAAATGACACTGTCATTGTCCCAAAGTGGAGGAAGGTGTATCTCCATAATTCCATCACTCCAGGACAATGTGTCCCTGACAGACTAACAGACAGTTCACAGGAGCAAAAATGTGAACTGTCTGGCAGGGGGCTCAGGGGAAGCAAAAATATGAACCGAGTGTGGGTCCGTGAGAACCAGATTGGGAAACACTGCTCGAGGGTTTGGTGACCAAGTGCAGCAGAGTAGTATCAGAGTCATCTGTGTCCAGCACCGTGTCCCCCCCCCCCCAGCAGCAGGCATGGGGGGCGAGAGGTGGTGGGGGGTTGGGTTTCTTCATTAGCTGTGCAGGTATCAATAATTCACGAGCAGGTCGTGTTGTGCTCAATGAAGCAGGCGCTAATGGCCTGTCCTGGCCGGCAGGTCCAGAGCCCAGCAGGACTTTAATGGATGTCATGATGAGAGGGCGAAATCGGACCGGGGGGATCTTCTGTCACATCAGGGGACTGTAGTGAAGAGTTTAGCGGGGACCCTGCCTTGGTGCGACAGCAAAGGGGTGGAGTCGAGGGGAGGCAGAGTGGGGGATCGATGTGAACGGGGAAACGGTGGGAAAGCAGACAAGGTCAATAGGAAAATATGACGAGCAGAGAGAAGACAAAACAGAAACAAAGACCGAAAGAATAGGGCAACCTGGAGGCCTGGAAGGGGTGAAGGGTAGTCTGTCACCTAGGGGGCAGGAGAAAGCCCCCACCTGGCTGCCCCTACCAGAAACCAGCACCAGGAACCAGCACCTCAGCACCTCTTACATGGAGCCCTCTGCAGTCTCGGTCTGAACAGCCACACGGAGTCCAACGTGAGGCAGCTGTTTTTTTTAGGGCTGCGACTTCAGTAGTGAGTCGCACTGCAGTCTATCCAGCTGCAGATATATAGTAACCGGTGGGGTGCCCCCCCCCCCCCCCCGCCAGTGTTTATGTTGAATTTATTCATCTCCCACAAGAAATGGACCTTTCAGTTTAGATTATTAAGTTGTACCTCCCCAATATCAAACTCTCCTATCCCATTGTCCAACTGGGAGCCCTACGAGCTTCTCTCGGTGAAGGTGTTTGGGACAGCACTCGCACCCTTGTGCACCGTGTAGTAAGCATAATGGTCCCCTTCAGGTGCACCACAGAGTTTAATACTTTGCGTTATTCACGGAATCCATCTGATCACAGGCAACTTTGGGGTCCACAAGCGGCATGTGGTTCTGTGCAAAACATCGGGTCACCACTCTGGGAGAATCTCGGCATCTCAAACCTGAATCTGCAGGTTAGAACGCTGTAGGTTCTGCACCCAAGATGCCTGAGGCAGTGCCCTCACAAAGAGAGATACAGGCCATAAAGCATATAGCATTTTTACTATCAAAACTACAGGCATTATGTGGCTTTTGGCAGATTCCTGTCTCTGTAGATTTGTATCCGCTCTTATCCTGTGTAGAGCTGTTGGCTCAAGGCACAGAAATGCTATTTTTAAGTTACAGATCTGCCTCGTGGACTATTTCAGGTCCTAATGACTGTATGCCGCAGTATGTTATCTGTTTTCTGAAAAACACAGTTGTCCACTTTATAGAATTTACTGCAGGGGCTCTGACACTTTGAGTGTCCATCGGAGACTCCCTTCATTATGAAATATTAATCCAGCCGATTCAGGTTATATTGATGAAGGTAGGAGTCCAGACTCCGCCCCAGGTTATTACGTAGCTGATAAGCCGATTTCAGCAGGTAACAACTGAATGGAAGGCAGCCTGCCTCTCAGATCACATGAAGGAGTTTAAACACAGTAATTCACGCAACGGCGGCGAGAGGAGCCACCTGATAGGCAGTGGCGATCAGTCAATTTTAATCACGGTTAATACGTCTGACATCACCAGCTGTGTCAGTATCCGAAGCCCATAAATGTGTGGAGCAGAAGCTTCGTAAACAATGAATATCTCAGGCACCACAGGAATACCTCAACAGCGGGGGCATGCAAATTCAGAAACAAAAGGGACGGCAACCGACAATTTAATCTGAAGTTATTACATAAAGTACGTCTAACTGAGGCTGCAGAACTCACCAAAGGGTCAATGGTTATTAAACCCCCAATTTGCATGAATAATCTAGCCTATTTTGGAAGAATCAGCAATTTTTTTAGTTAATTTCCTTTTTATGGCAAGTTCTCATTTTGAAGACCCAGCAGGTAATGCTGGAAAACTAGTTTAAGGTTATTTAATTCACTTGCAGTGTTAATTGGCTAGCTTTTGCCATTTCATAATTAAATATTTACATTTTCAGATGATAAAGGCATAATTAAAGTACTGAATGACCTATAATTGTGTGCAGAACAGGGCCACAGTGGAAAAAAGGATGATGACGCATGTTAAATGAACAAAAAGAGCAAAAGTTATTGGTGTCACACTGGAGGTAAACAGAGAAATGATCCAGTCATGGCCAGTTGGCACGCGGGAGGGAGGACAGGTGCTTCCGGCTAACCTGCGTAATCTGATTCCCCCATCCACAGCAGCTGGGCTGCACAGGCCTGGTATGATTGTTTATCATAACCTCTGAGTCAGAAGTGAGGTGGGAGGTGGGGGGGCCATCCTTCTCCACCCCAGGGCTGACATGCCTTTCTTTGTGATGTGGTCGCAGTGCCAGCGCAAGAGAGCGAGAGAGAGTGCTACCTGGACGGGCGCTCCTCCCTCTAGTGGCAGACTGGTGCATGGCGTGCCACGGGCACAGAGACGGACATGAGGCTGCGGGGGAGCGCCGCAGTGCCAGCGCAGGGGACGCAGGGGACGCAGGCACATGATTGGCTGGAGCGCAGGCAGAGGCGGCCTAAGCTAACGAGATCCAGCAAGAGGTGGTCACCACAGCAGGGGAAAGGGGCGCCTCACCACATTCACGCTTGTGTCTGAAGGTCTCATGAAAGGCATCTCAGAGGATAGCAGTGAAACACAACGGCGAGCGGCCGTTCAGCTGCCGGAAGGTTACCTCTGGAAAAACGCACAAGCTGCCCGGAGTGTCTCTTTTTTACACAATATCAGTTTATACACACTCAGGCAGTCTGACTGCGCAGTCAGTCAGTCCTCATGCGCAGGTTAATCCATCAGCCACGATTCCAAAAATAAGCCCAAAACTCACTCGACAGCAGAATCCTAAATGGCCGCATGCTCCTCGATAGAGCTACCCCCCACCTCACCTGTCCGGTGCTTCGCAGTTGGCATGCTCAGAGTTTCCTGGGGAAAGGTTCACTATGAGCACGGCTTTGGGTTCAAGAATATGCCATCCACATCAAGGTTTTTCAGTTTGGGTGCCAGCCAAAGAGGACAGAGGTCAAACGCCACCATAGATGTCACAGGCCAGAATGAAAGGTACCAGTCACATCGCTTACTGCTTTTCTCCTTCTCTTTGCTCCTCCTCTTTCTCCTTCCATCTTATTTCAGAAAATGATCACGCCGCCACTCTTGTCTGAAGCCAAACCTTATTTTTGGCCCTGGCGTGGTCTCCATGGAGACGGCTGCCATCAGGCCCGTCTTGCGGGTGTCCTCTATGTCTTACTTTCAGGGCCAAGGCTTCTGACACCATGCTGGAGAATTTGGATGCTGCTGGTTAAGGGCAAAGGTCATGGGGGTGGGGCGAACACAGAGTTGGTCTTCCAGTGGAATTTTGTCTATATATACACCAGACGGAGGATGGGTCCGTCACTTGAAATCCCCAGTGTCCTGCACCGGTGGGACTAACATAGCAAAAGCTTAACCACCAGTTATATGAAACTTCCCGTGTCTGAACGGGGTCCAGGCTCATAAACAAGTAGTAAAGCAGCAATGTGGAAGACACCGTACATGTGTACCTCATGCCCAAGCAGCGATCACAGAGTGTAGAATATCGCTGTTGACTGTCTCTCCCTCACACGTCTTCACCAGTTTCATAAGGGGGTGTCATGACACACCCTACTGGAGCCTGCAAATCACAGGCCCCTTGGGCACGCCCCAGTTCACAGGCGTTAGGTTCAGATCCCAACTGGTCCAGCACCAAAGTAGTAAATCTACACTATCGATTGTTCTGATGAACAGCAACATGTTCTGCATGTTTATTGACCTGTAAAACGTAGAACACAGCTATTTACATTGGAAGACTGAGCATTATTTACATTGCTTGCCTCATTAGTTCTCCAAACTAGTGTCTTTCATATTTCTATAAAATACATGTTTTCTTGCTGAAGCAGCCCGGGCTTCAGCAGGCAGAGCGGCAGGTTTGCAGCTTGCTGGAGAGTCTGGCTTATGCCCGAAACTATTAGCTGCCGTGTTACACTCTCTGGGGAGATCAGGTCACACACGGGCATCTTAATCTCCTTCCTCACAATCTCTCCTTTTTTATCACCTCTATAGTCCTTCCTGTCTTCTAGCATGCCTGGCCTTTGTTTTTCCAAGCCACGACGGAAATCATCAAAAGCCCATATCAGTAATCAGATGGTTAACAAAAGATAACAACAGTAGCAAAGTCTCATGCAGAGGCTGACTCTGACGTCACGTGCCGCATCAATTGTATGACACATTTTGTTAGTAATTATAATTATATTGACTCTCTACACTTGATTTCTAATTTGCAAATATTAGAACCATGAAAGAATGACTTTTTAAATAAATTTTCCTCATGTGAAAGGCTACAATGGGTGTACAGATAACCTCTGCGGAACAAAGCTAAAGACTAATTTAATTTGACAGAATTATTGGAAGAATTATGCTGTGTGTTTTACATGTCAGTAAAACACACAGCAGAGCTTCAGAGGCTGAATGTTTCGTAAATGTTGCAGAGACTCTACCGGTGTTTCCCAACCTGGTCCTCAGGGGCCCACAGTCGGCCTACATTTTTGCTCTCTCCCAGCTCCCTGCCAGACAGCCCACATTTTTGTTCCCTCCCAGCAACCTGCCAGAAAGTCCATATTCTTGCTACCTCAGAGCTCTGTGCCAGACACTCCACATTTTTGCTCCCTCCCAGCTCCCTGCCAGACACTCCACATTTCTGCTCCCTCCCAGCAACCTGCCAGACACTCCACATTTTTGCTTCCTCCGAGCTCCCTGCCAGACAGTCCACATTTTTGCTCTCTCCCTGCGCCCTGCCAGACAGTCCACATTTTTGCTCCCTCCCTGCGCCCTGCCAGAAAGTCCACACTTTTGCTCCTTCCCAGCTCTCTGCCAGACACTCCACATTTTTGTTCCCTACCAGCGCCCTGTCAGACAGTCCACATTTTCGCTCCCTTTGAGCAACCTGCCGGACAGTCCACTTTTTTCGCCCTCCGAGCTCCATGCCAGACAGTCCACATTTTTGCTTCCTCCCTACGCCCTGCCAGAAAGTCCACATTTTTGCTCCCTCCCAGCTCACCCCAAAATCATGAACTGTTAATGGACCCCTGCGGCCTGGATTAAGAAACACTGCTCTACACCATAGAATGTCCTTCCTGACAATTTACTGTCACCATTACTCATGTCTCAAACCAATAATCAAATTTTGCTCATTAAAGATCATAAAATGCAGCATTACATATTTCAGCTAGGGCCACAAAACTAGTCAGCAAATTGCAAATATCAGTAGAGTTATTTCCTAGATATGAATATTAGGTAATTATATAGTTACAAAATCAAATACTTAAAGATTACAAAATAAAAGTCCTTTAAAACTTGTCTTTAAATAAGTCCTGAACAATGTCAAGTGGGACACTGGGATATTTCACCACACCCTCCTCCAGTACTTCCCATAAAAATTCAGCAACGCTTGAATCTGGTGATTGGGGAGACCTTGGAAGGCACCTTATTAGAAACTACTGTTAAATTTGTTTAATAGTGAGGTCAGCTTGGAATATGGTAACATTATGAAGAGGGATCAGCGTATACACTTAGTTTGACCCTATTTCAGTAAAATGGTCCCAAGTACCATAACTGTTATATGCTCATGCAGAACCATCACTGGACCTAATGACCTCAAAAGATGGCTGCCCATACGAACGGACACTATGGGCTGAAGGCACCATTTCTCCAAACATAGCCCCATAAGGATGAAGGAGAAAAGGGATAGATTTTTTTGTCATTGCTTAGGGCAGCAGGATATCTGTTTCTTACAACAGGTTACGCATGTTGGTCCATTGGCCTTGGACTGAAATGGTATAAATCCCAGCTTTGTGTAGCTTGTGAGCTACAGTTCTGAGTGACAGAGGATGCTGTTGCTGTAATTGTGAGCAATGCGGTTGAGGTTCTGGCAGTGACTCTTTGGCCCCTTTGGATCTCTGTCAATAGCTTCATGTTGCTTTGAAGGTGCTGATCATCAAACCTCTTTATCAGCTGACATCCCAGTAACCAGCAGTCAACCTAATAAGACTGACTTAGCAAAAGCCCCGTTTTATGTGTTGTGTCTGAAATTCTGTTCTCCCCTGTGTAAATATGTTATCCATATTCAAAAATTAATTATGCTAATATGTTATATGGAAAACTATGGATTCAAAGGTTTTTAATGTCCCTTGACCATCATTCCAAGAATGCCTAACATGTGCCCCATTACTGAATGTGAGAAAATTGGATATTTGGTGTCAGTCCTGAAGAATATGTGTGACATTTCACATTAGCAGACAAGGAGGAAACATGGTAAAAAAGACCCATTTTGTTAGTTAAAAATGGCATGAATTAAAACTGAGGTGATTTAAGATGTTCTTGCAGGAAACAATTAGTAAGGCAATAGACTCTGCAACACACTCCTGTCCTGCTACCCCTGAGAATTTCCTAATGTATGATACCTGAATGCCAACTTAAAACTCTGTACTTGAATGCCATGCAGTAATGTTAGAACACAGATGACAAGAGAGATACATAATTGGTTTACAGAACTGTACACAAACCAGGCTGATTACAACTTAGCTGTCTTCACCTCTAAGCATATAAAATAATTACTGAGAAAATGGCGGATGGAACAGGAAGAACTCACAAGTAATATAAAACATGAAAAAGTTAGATACGCTTTTGCCCTACCTGAGGTCCACATTGAAAACTTTCTCTGTTTTCTGTCAGACAGTATCCAACAATAAGTATTCCCAGAGAGAAAGGCAATGGCTCTGCAATGCCTTGCGTGCAAATGGAATGGAGATGGAGACTATATAGACCCTCGTGATCCCAGTCCTGGAAGTTAACTTGGAGGGCAACACACAGACCCGAAGAGGTGCAGACATGCGGAGTACCAACGCACTCACCCACACAATGATACAGGGGGCGGGCAGGACAGACACACGTCCAGAGAGAGCTTAAGCACTGGGGTCTTCCTCCTCTCTCTCCTTAACTCGCTGCTTCCCTTTCTCTGTGACTCTCACCCACCCGGGAAAATAAGTAAGTGTGAAAGGCTGCGGTAGGTAATTCTGCTTCCTCAGATGAGGAACTTAATATGTGAAGACAACTGCATGGGGGGAGGCCGGGGGTTGAAATGTAGGAAGGATAAGAAAGGGTGATGGGCGAGATGGAGAAGGCCGTCACTGGCGCTGAATGTGTCTGAGATCCGTAACTGTGATAGATGGTCTGAAGTTCCAGCACCGGCTCTGCAGGTGAGGGGCAGGTGATCCAAACTGAAGCCGAGTCCTTAAATCAAGAGAGGGGGGAACCTCACTGACTGGCAAACGCCCCCCTCAGATTCTGCTAATGGCCAGTGAAGGGCACGGCCTGCAAGGGCCCCCCCCCCCCTGAAAACGCTAAACAGAACCGCAGGAAGCAGAATCTCAAGCGGTCAACCGTATGCCATTTTGGGGGAGGGGGGGTGACTCAAAACAAGCAAAAAACGAATTAATTGGTTTATAGACTGACACGTTATTAGAAAAAAAAAATCAAAACCTGTACCTGTATAGCATTAATACTTCCAGAGTAGCTTTCAGCTAGCGGTCATTGCTATCTGGATCCTGTGCTGTGCGTGTGGAGAGGAGCATGATGAAATCAGGCCCTATCTTATTGACAGGCTTCCATAAATGATTCAGCCATACCAAGGAGTAAATATAATGCGATGTGTTTTCGGCTAAAGTGTCTTGTAAGCAACAGGATAATAAAAATTTAAACAGGAAAGCACAAAGCGTGGAGTAAGAGTGAGGCTGAAGGAGAGCCACAAGCAGGCAAATGGAATGCTGGGCTGAGGATCAGCAGGTTCTGGCTCAGGTCTGCTCCGTGGGGCTGCTGTCCGGGTGAATTGGGCTGTCAAGCGTCCAATACAGCATGCTGCTGTCCATCCCGTATCTCCCATTGAGCTACACCTGGATGCTCTTCATCCAACATGCAGGAAACACGGCAGCGGATACTGCTGACACGTAGCCCGAGTGCTGCCGGTTCGAGCGGCGAAGCAAGCCTCGCTGGGAACCTTCCCATCCCAAATCTGAAGCACTGAAATATTTAGCATTGACTTGATTGAGCAGATAAACACAGTTAAACCGATTCCCTCTGAGACAGGACTGCATTCATGTTTTAATAAAGGCCATTCATTAAGCATTTCATTCTTCATAAATATACTTTTTTTAGACACTTGGAGTTTCTTCTAGGACTTCATTTGGAAGCACACTTAAGTAGGGCATAGCCTTACACAGAATAGGCAAGAATTCAGTGCCCCCCCCACCCCCCACTGAAACCTATACTTACACACACAAGGAAGTTTCAGGTTTTTCTACACTTTGGCCACATTTTGGTCCTCAAACATCATCTTTGCAAATCCACAAACCCAGACACACACGAGCACAGACACACACAGACACACACAGACGCACACAGATGCACACAGACGCACACAGACACACACAGATGCACACAAATACACACACGCACCGATGACACACAAGTATGCGGGTGGACATGTAAATCCGTGTCAATCCATCAGCTTCACAGCCAAGCTGGCCCCCCAGCTGGAACGGGTGGGGAGGGGGGGGGGGGAGTGACACTTTGAGGCAGTAAGCACATTTCTCGATCCGCAGGCTTTGGGTAGAGTTACAGAAAGCCTCTGAGTGTCTCTCTCCCTATGCCCTGTATAAAGTTTGCACTATAAAAATGGACTATCAACCTTTTATTTTGGTCTGGTACAGAGTGTGTTTATGTGCGTGACATGAACATCAAAGCACTGATAGTTTAGCTTCCTTTAACTATGAAAAATAAAACCAATGAAAATTAATAGCACTCTGAATTGTAATAAACCTGAATATCAAGTGTCTAAAGTGAGCCACCCACTTTGCGCAATGATTGAAACATATCAGTGTCTCTACTGCTTCAGTATTTATTAGTGCACATATTCAATCATAGTTCATTTTACATGTCAAATTTCTGAGCAGAACAAAGAATAATTTAATTACAAAAGGAGCAGTGGAACTTCTGCTACTTTGAGGGGATGAATTTCAGTTGATGTCATAAATTGATATCCATCCATTTTCCAAACCCCATGACCCGCTTAGGAAATAACATATTATTAGACAATTACATAATTAATTTTCTGTTATTACTTAAACGCATGTGTTAATGTAATGTAATTTAATTCCTGTAGTGAGACAAGAAATTGCTTTATTTTTACTTATAAAATATTAAAGACGGTGCCTTTAGTCATATTTTACTGCCATCTACCGGTTATTTGGAACAATAACAAAACAGCAGAATATTCATAAGCAATTAAGGAAAAAAATGTCCGTA
The DNA here is from genome assembly GCA_019775955.2 of Pollimyrus isidori. Lineage (NCBI taxonomy): Eukaryota > Metazoa > Chordata > Actinopteri > Osteoglossiformes > Mormyridae > Pollimyrus > Pollimyrus isidori. The sequence goes on along the minus strand of JABFDZ020000090.1, from coordinate 758,371 downwards.
AAGCTGCAAAAATACATTTTTTGAGAAATGTCTATATAAATAACAATGCACGTTAATTCACTATTATCTGTGATCATTTGTACCTTCTTTGGGTCATTATCTACAAATATTTCGATAGTGTGAAACATATCACTGTGACTGTCACGCACAAAATAATAATAATAAAAAAAAAAACGTTTAACTGCGTTCAATTGCGCTCCTGCACCAAATCCAGGAAATTATTAATATCCCATGCAGCATTTCATTAATTAATTCATCATAGGCAGCTTGAACGCTCTGCGTGGAAAGTCCATGGAAGAATCTTGTTTATGTGAAAAGTCCGCGTGAATAGCTGGGCTATGCGGCAGGTTCATGTGAGAAACCAGCCACCGGGGAAGCTGATCTGTGCGGAGCTGCTCTATATGAAAGTGGCTCAGCTCATCGGCGCAATGCGCTGTCTGTTGTCCTTCAGCTGCCTGCTCTTCTCCACTTTGCGCCGACATGCTGACAGTTCTATAACTGAAATAAGCGCTTTAAATGACCTTGGGGATCCTTGCAGCCTGCAAAGCAGCAAACGCATGTATCTGTCAAGCCATCTTCCACCTTTCAAATAATCTTTTACAAGAAACAAATGGTAAACATTTATAGTTTGAGGTTTACCGTGTTTACAGATGTCCACCTCTATAGCTGTGTTTTGGGAATAATAGCAGTGGGATCCACTATGATTCTTTGCAAAAACTCTTACAGAATCAGAAAGGGATGATTTGCAAGAAACATGGGGAAACAGTTGAATACACTATTTTACCGGAAGTGAATTTTTCCCATCTGAAGATTTGTACGTCAGCACATTTGTTCTCAGATCTGTCGGTTAATTATTCCCTTTTACCTAACCAGGTAAAATTTTGTTCAACCATTTTTTGTTTCATTTTTTCCTTTTTAATACACTGTGGATTTTTGACATTGGGCACTTTGGACTTCGGATTTTATCATTTTTGTGAACCTCCAAATATGGAAAAAAAATTGTGTATGATCAGATTGCACTACTTAATGCTGACCAACAGATGGCAGTGCAACTGTTACTGTGCACTGCTGTGTCCCGGCCCAAAGAGGAGTTTTTGTTAATGAATTTGTATGTCCACACACACACACACACACACACACACACACACACACCTCCTTTGCTCAGATTTTATTTGTCCCACTCCTTTTCCCCATAGAAGCCCCTGACCCTAGACAGATGGCTTCAAGTCCCCTCCCAACACCAGTTGTTGCCTTAGTAACATCTGCCATGAACCAAAGTGCTGCCAGACAAACTGGAAAATCTGGCAGCGTGGAGGAATGAAGAACTTATATGGAGAGATGATGCTGGGTAAACTGGAGAGAAGAAATCCCCTTGGAAGGGGGTAGGAAGTCAGACTGCATGGATCAAGATTTGTCCTCATGATGGGGAGTTATCTACAGTCTGGGGGAGGAAGTGATGCTGTGTAATGTAGCATTTCTATAGGGGATAATTTACTTAGGTAATTGTGTCCCCGTAATTATAAAAATGCAATATGTCTTGCTGCTCTGTAGACAGCAAGTTGAGTTATACAGCTGATTTATACAGTGAAGACCTATAATTCAAGCAACATTTAAAGGTGTAAGGTACTAATTAGTTTATTAGAGAATAACATGCAAAGAAAAATATAACAAAGTATTTCCATAGAAAAGTATATTACTCACAAATATCATTAAACATTAATAATTAGGAGAAAACATACAGAATGATTGCAGAAAAGTTATTTCTTCTTTCACCCAATTCGGTGCTGCTATTCATTTTAGGCAGCAGAGAAAAGATTGAGAGAAGCAGAGATGAGTAACGGTGTGTGGTGAGTCCAGCTTTTTTGCCTAGTGTGTCTGAGGTAGGATGTGTGAGATTAATGAGCCCACTGTGTATGCCAATCCCCACCCCCACCCCCCCATCCTGGATTAATGTCCAGCGCTAAGCCTTGGAGACGGAGCTCTGATCGGCGTTTCAATTCTCCTTCATCAGAGTCAAGAAGAGCAAGTTAAAAGGGTGATGAAAAAAGGGGCCAAATGCTGCTTAGTGATTTAATGACAGCTGGTCAGTTCCAGCAGATGTAAACAACATCACCAGACCCATCGAACCGCCGATAAACAAACCTTGACAAAGCACCTCCTATTTCATTGTGAGGCTACATATTGATTTGTTTTGGACTTAAGGAGCAGAGGATTAGGTGTAAGAAACTTTGGAATTCTTCCTGGGTTTTAAGGCACATCTGTAAAAATATATTTTTCAGTTCTGATCTGGGTTATTGAATGTAGTACCTAAATACTGAACTGTACAGTAATATATTACACTTTGAAGTATATTTAGATTTATTTGTTTGGCTGATACTTTTATTCAAAGTGACGTAGAACTGAGAGAGCTGGCTCTGCCGATCCCTGGAGCCTTTAGGGTAGAAGGCCTTGGCCAAGGGCCTCTGGTGAAGTCACTCTGCTGACTCTAGGATTTCAACACAATCGTAACCCGCTGACCTACACTCCACTCCAATTGCTGTATATGTGAAGATCATTATTATGCAGTGTATAACTGACACTGAACCCAAACCTGCACCTTGTTTTTCTGAATGTTTGGAGTGAACTAAGATGGAGATGTAGCTTAAGGCCTTGACCCCCCCCAAGAGTACCTCATTCCCTGACCCATGGGCGGATGGTGTCCACCAGTCTCCTTTCATTGGCAATCTTACAATGGTTGTTTGCTGCCCCTTGCTTGGCTGTTGGATAGTAGCTCAATTCATTACTCATCCATCAGAGTATATCAGCTGGACAGGTGGACACACAGACTCCACCCACCAATCCTAATGACCTGCTGGCTCTCATATGCTTCTCATATACTCAGCACCCAACTCTGCCTTCATGAAGTTGCTTTTCTTCCTCTCCTGTCCCTTTTATAGTGAGTCATATTCAAAGCCACTTTAAAATATACTCTACTGTGGTCATTTACACCTGCTCCCACCTCTATGTGAAACTGGAGCTGTTATACCAATCCACACAAATGCTTCGCTGTACGTTTGTCCCAGGTTACAATCGCTACTAATAATCATCTCCTGCCACCAGGAAAATAGATCTTTTTTCAAGGCTGTTCTTCGCCACTGATGCTACGAATAAATATTAATGTGAAAGTAATTGTGCTCTAGTAGTGGAAACACGGTCAGCATGTAATCTCTCGGCCGCAGAAATGCGCACAAAGAAGTTACCAGCAGGGGAGCTGTGAAGGCTCGGCTGACCTTTGAACCTGACCCCAGGATCCGCATGAGTCTAGACACGGCATCCAAAGCAGGCTTTGTGACAGCCTGCTCAGACAACGTGCCGCCTTTTGTCAGAACTGCATCTTTTCTTCCAGCCCCTCACTCTCTTTCTCTCCCGTGTGGAAAGTAACCGTGTGCTGGGTCTCATAACCCCACCCTTGCAACCCCCCCCCCCGCGCTTTCCTTTTGTCCCTCCCATCTGTTTCTTCTTTGCCGGCATTGTGCCTTCCCTGGGCCGGAGCATGTCCACAATGTGGTGCATGTGAGAAGGCGGGGCTTAAATAAATGGAGGCGGGGCCGACATCTCATTAGGAACGCTTTAACCTCAAAGCGGCTTTCAGATCAGGGGGACCCCCAGCACTGGTGCAGCTCTGCGTATCTATTCGGGCCGATGACGTCATCCCAGCTTTCTCCATGCATATGGCAGCCATTTTTAATGCACGTCTCACCATTCAGACGTTATACCGCCCCGTGCAGCACAGTGTAGGCCAGATGTTAAATGCACAACATCTCTTCCTGCAGAACCTTCTGGTCACGGTTCCACTTCTCAGTGCCGTACCACCTGCTTGCGTAACATCTGTTTCTGTGCCTTTACTTTCTTACATAACCTCTATTTCATTTTCATGCTCTTTACAGTTAAAGATACAATATTCCTGAAGGTCGGCATTTATATCTTGTCATTTATTTTTTGCTAAATGTCTACAATAAAAATTTTGCTCATGGTTTACATGTATCTACAGTATTTGAATTGTGTAACGCAGTATTTAATGTGCTCTGAATTTTCTCTTGAATAACCTGTCTAGCAGTTTAAAAGCCCCCTTTGTTTATTTTTTAATTATATTTTTGTACTTTTTTCTATATCCCACTGAAAAGCAGTTACAGTCCTAATCAGAGAATGAGCTATAATTTCTCCATCTGACAAAATGTCACCTTGGGCCCCTCTGCCCATCTTGTGTATCTAGGGGCCCCTAAAGTGCTAAGCCCCCAGAATCTGCCAGGGTATCCGTGTCCCTCGGCCACCCCTGGTCATGTCCTCCCTATCAAGCATAACCATTAACGTTTGAGGCATCTTTCCCCTCTTCCTGTAAGACCCTGTGACTTTGCCTTTGGCCTCTCCGTTTCTTTCCAGTGACCCAGACCTCACACCCCTCTGTCACCTTCTGTCAGCTCAGTGGATTTGCTTTGTCTAACGAGTAAAACACAGGTTCAGGAAACACCCTTCCTTTATAGCTATTTGATGGCTCTCGTATTCTAAATTTGACTTTTATTTTGTTTAACAAAAATTAGCTGCATATCTCTAGAAACTGTGCAGAGGGCATCTAGATATGGGTCCAAAATATTCTGATAAGCATTTAGCTGCAATTTGTAGAGGTAGTGCTGGCCTTTGGCCTGCAGCCAGGACTTCCAGCTGGGATTGGTGCTCTGCCAGCCTGGAGATGACGGCGCTGGGGAGAGCGGCAGTTGAGCCGCGGTTCGGAGGCGGCGTCCTGGACATGGCCAGCCTGACTGCGTGACCCATTTCTCCCGTCGCGAACTCCACCGCCGTGTTGAAGCTTCTCTTGTGTAGTGTAGTGTTCACGGTATGTCACACTTAGCAGTGATGACCTGAAGTTTTCTGTAACTGGCAGTTTTGAACTCGTTTCTCTACATTACCTCACTAAGACTTTCATAATCTGGTCAAAAGTCGGAGGAGTCAGAGGGAGCGGACAGGCGTCACCAGAGAAGTAGCTCTGGTTGTGGTTGTGGTTCCTGGGATCCCCCCTGTCTCTCCAGCCTCCTCTGAGCCCCTGGCCATCAGTCATGGGCTCCTTTGGCCTTGCGCGTGTCCCCACTGTTCACAAAGCTGCCTGCCTCCTCCGACGAGCCACCCTGCCGAACCTGGGGTCACAGGTCAAGAGAAAGAACAGGCTGCGTATATAATGCAGAACCAAGCTTTGCGAACCCCGTCCCTCCCCAGGGAGACCTTGGCGAGGCATGTCTGAGTGCAGTGGCACTCTAAGTCCCCCCCACACACCATTTTGCCTGCCAATGGGGCTCTCAGAATAATCACACACTCACTTCCAGTCTCCCCCAGTCTGGCTTTCACTCCTGGAACTTCCGTTCCATTTTCAGCACCCACTTGTCCCAGTTGAGAACTTCAGTTGAGTTCATGTAGATCACAGGGTTGATTTTTTTATGCACTGGGATCAGGAATCACAGCACATTGAAAAGAATTGAGATACTGTATGTGCTGCTATAAGTGACTGGTGATTGAAAAGCGAATTTACAAAACTTACTTGGTCCATTGTTTTGCTGTAATTGAGATGAGACTGACAATGACCTAAAGTCTGACTTCCTGGTCATGTGTTACTGTATTGGGAACCACAAGTAACTCAATTGTCATATAGTCCAATGAAGAACCTTCATTAAATTTTTCCAAAAATCGATCCTGTGGACTGAGTGAGTTTTGGGCATTTGCTCTGCGATCGGGTCATTGATGCCCGTGAACGAAAAGATGAACATGTGAAGCTGAAATGTCCGTCGCTGCTGATCCATCTGCTCAGCTCTGTCCTTAGAAAGCAGCAGCTGGGGTTGGGCAGAGACTGGGAGGACGGAAAAGTGTCACATTCACCTGCTCCCTGTCCCCATGTTCCCATCTCCTCCATTGTGCACTTCCTGACGGCACAGACAAAGTACTTGGGTCGATTCCTCACCTCAGTGTAAGAAAGGTAGGTGAACCTTCCAAGTATAAGCTTGGCTGTAATGCCCATGCCATATTCTAAACAGCTCAAGCTTTAATAATGAGGATTACAGGCAAAAACTAATCTCAGGATTTAACAACAATTCCATAATTTAGAATGCATATCTTTTCATCATTTCTTTTTCCCTCAACAGAACTATCTGTGCACAATAATGCAATAATAGAAAAAAAATAACATGAATGCAATATCTTTCATTGTAGTTAATAATCCTTCTATACATTTTGTATTTTAATTATTTGTCTGGAAATCTAAAATCACTGAGATTACAGAATTACAGGCTATAGTCAGACAGGAATCCAGGGTCAGAATTCAAAAACACCTTTATTTAAACATTGCTTATTTATTTCAAAAACATTTTTATCTCAACTTGTCTCTTAAAAAAAACTCAATGTTCATACAAAAACACAGACAGTGTGACATTTAATTTGTCATCATCTTTGTGACATTTCATTTCATTACAAGCGCTCCTCATCTTCATACGGCGGCGTGGAGGCGCAGGGCCGTCGGGAAGTCTGATGCCTTTTTAATTGTGGATCTGTATGAATTTCTGTTTTCAGTTAGTAAGAAGTAGGACTGCATAGTTAACATCATTATTGCTCCAGCACAATACTTCATAAAATATTCTGCTGTGAAATTAAGTTGTTTATTTTCACTACTCTAATTACACTTAAGACTTAATGGTTAATTTGATCACTGTGATGAAAAGAGATGTGCTGTTTCCCCCAGAAGCCAGAGGACCGTAAGAGTCTCCAGCAAATCTCTCTCTCTCTCTCTTTCTCTCTCTCAATCGAGGTCATTCTCAGTTAATTATTATCTACGCCATTGAAGGACTTTATCGGTCACCCGTTCTCTAAGGTTCCCATTCCTGCCTCTGACTCTGTCACCCTAAACTCCTTTAAGCAGCTTAGGGGCTGCACAAAGCAGGCAGCCGAGTCTCTGTCACTGGGCCTCTGTGTGTTTGGCATCTTCATTCCCTTTACGGCCGGAAAAGGACCAGAGGCAAACATGCTGCTTCATAAGTATACGCTAAGAATGTATCCATGGAAACAGCCCAAGCAATATAAATACGAGGAAAAGATGCAGAATTCGACAAAAAAACAGAAACAATTCATATAGGCTAAATTATCTTGCATTTGCCAGCACAACAACGCAAAGTCACAAAAACTGAAACCATTTTCATTCAGAAATAAAGCTTTTACAATCTGCTGAAATAAATATTAAATAATGGTATAAACGTGCTTTTCTTTGTTTCTGCTCCTGCTGAGGCCTTGACATTTGCACAGGGGTCTGGTGTGACCTTTTACTCTGTAGATATCTATTAAGATCATTTCACTTCATTTCACTTGACCCCCTAATGTCTAAAATACCGCTTTCATCTAAAAAAATACTTAAATATAACAATAAAAATAAGGATGGTACAAAATCAGCCCCGTTGAGTTTATTCATATCAGTGTCTTCAAACGCTGATCCTGGGCTCCCCTCAATCATTGAAAACAGTTTGCATCTGTGGTGTGACGGCGTGGGAGGAACCATAAGGGTCAAAGGGGATGTCCAGTGTCAGCTCAAAGCACGGTGTCTGATAGGCCGCCTGGTCCCGAACCGCGGCTGCACTCGGCAGAAAGGCAGGCTGGGAGGGCCGCCGGGCCGGGTAGCGGGCAGCGTGGGACGGGCGTGGGGCACGGCTCCTCTCCGGATCCTGGGGGGACACCTCCTGTTTCAGGGAAAAGCTGCTGCAAATGCTGAGCGGCGGCGTGAGGGGTCCTTCGTAAGGGGGAGTGCTACCAGAATGCGCGTTTGGGGAGGGGCTCTGGTACACGGCACAGTTCAGGAGGTGGGGGGCCTCCATGGAGCCGTAGGGAGGGCTGGGCAGGCTTAAAGAGGGATAGCGGAAGGCTATCGCTCGTGGCATGGACTCTGCTAGCCCAGTTAGCGCACGCTGCTCACCGCTGGGCCCCTCCGGCAGCACTGGCAGCCGGCCCAGCTGCAGACAGCCGGCCACCAGGTTGCTAGTGGGCTGCGAGAGGCCCTTGCACAGCGTCTCCAGAAAGCCGTGGCTCCTGGTGGACTGGCCGCCCTCCAGCACCTCGGACAGGGCCCAGATGTAGTTGCGGGCCAGCCGCAGGGTCTCGATCTTGGACAGCTTTTGAGTCTTGGAGTAGCAGGGCATGACGCTGCGCAGGTTCTCCAGTGCGTCGTTCAGACCATGCATACGGGAGCGCTCCCGAGCGTTGGCCTTGACGCGACGCGTCCGCAACCTTTCCAGGCGCGCCTTGGTCATCTTCTTCCTTTTGGGTCCCCGTCTTTTCTGTGTCTTCTCTCCTTCCACCAGTCCACCCTCTTCCTCATCCTCTCCATCCTCTTCCTCCAAATCGTCGCTCCCCAGCTCTTCCCCTGTTTTATCCCCAGACTCATACAGTCTCATCACCGGGATTGCATCTCCATCCTGGGAGTCTTCATCCATCCAAGCTAGAGAGCTGATGAGGTCTTTCACGTCTCCTGGGTCCCCATATGGCCTGGTCATCATTGTTTTGCTGGAGCAAGACAAAGCAAGTTTTCAAAGAAGTCACTGCGGATAGTTCAGTGTCATCAGGAGTCAGTGGATGGCAACTTCAGCACGACCTTAGTGCTGAGTTGTTTTCATTCGCATCTTCCAAGTGGTGTACTGATTGTATTACATTAACAGCACATTGAGGTTTAGCAGAATCTCAAATGCTTCACAGCAAAGCACTGCAGGTCTCTGCTGAAGGCATATAGACATAAGATGCTGACACATGGTTTTCATTATGTATATACAGCTTCATACTGTATGATTATTTCCTGAACACTAATAGGTAATTATAGCATACTTTTAAATGAATAACTTTAGCTGTTCTGTAATAGGGAGGTAGAGAGGCTCAGTGGGTGGCTCTGTCACCTCACACTTTCTTGGTTGGGGGTTTGAACCCCACCCCCATTTTGTGTGTGTGTGTGACTGTGATCAGAAAACTAAAAATGTTTGGTTGCTTATGATTAAGGTTAGGGGTAGAAACGAATTAGATGGTGCCCTCAAAGGTAGATGTGTGTGTTTGTGTGTGTGTGCGTGTGTGCATGCATGCGTGTGTGTAGATCTCTCTGTTACTCAATTTGAGTGACTTAACATCTCTACATCACCCAAAGTTGCCTCTCTATCCAGCATGTACAGATAATTAGCAAAACCAATTAGACTAAATAATTAACACAAAATGCCGAAAATACAGACAATTCTTCAGTCGACTAAAAAAGAAAAAAATCCCAGAGCAGACAGAAATGGGTGGAACACTTGGGAGTGAGGGCATGGAGGGGGGGCTTGGGAGTAAAGCTGTTCCAGTGATATGTGGTTCTGGTTTGGGTGAATCTGTGCTACTCTCTGAAGATGGGAGTTTGAAACAGGTGGACGTCAGGTGGGGGGTATCCAGACAGATTCTCCCTTAGTGTTTCCTTACCTGTACATGGCACCACTAAGCAGACTGGACAGTCCTACTGGTAGTGTAAACCCAGAGGTGCCGAACCATTATCAAGGGTACATAAATGTAATAACATTTTTTCCCAGCAAATATTTATACTTGTTAAATTTTTGGTACATGATTAAGCAAATAAACAGTATCATCCAACGTCTCAGTTTGTGTATTGGGGATAGTTCATATTACACCGTTAATTCATTGATATTGTATAATTAATATTGTAATGGACTTCAGTGACAGACCGAAAGTCTTAATCGTGAAAAAACGGAATATAAAATTATACAAATGAGAGAAAAGGAAAATAAAGGAATCCTGTATTCAGCACTTCGTCCTGGACAGCTCCCAGAAGGACAGCAATCCCAGTTTTTTTGGAAAGACCCTAATCCTGTAATCCTGAATCTGACTATTTCCACTAATCCGCAGTCAGTCTTCGGTGGTTTATAAATATATGCCGATAATCATCTGGTACTTTTCATTTTCCGGTATTTGAAACATCACAAAGTAAAAACCCGACATCCATCACACCGCGTATTCAGAATGGGGTCTGTGACAAAATTAACTAAACACACCATTAGAAAAATGGATATAAATTTCAATACGGCGTCTGAATTTTTATGCGAAGGGAATGATAAAACTATGAAACGGTATTTAAATTTATTTTTCAGCAGTTTCTGAAGAGTTTTAAACAGATAAATATTATACCGACGTAACAAGTTCAGTAAGGTCCGCCTCACACCTCACCAAATGCAACCTAAATGAAAACTGAAATAAGGTTTATAAAGCATTAATTTGAACGAAAACACGTAATTTATCGCCATTACACGGACAAATAAGTAAATCAGGCCTACCTGCTTTAGGAAAGCCTTTCCAAATTTTCCCTGAAATTAAAAAGATGAAGTTTTTTATATGACCTCTTAGTTATATAACGTACGTGTCCCCCTAGTGACTGGTCCGGCCGACAGCGACACTCCCTCTGCAGCCTCCCGGGCCTGAGTCCGGCGTTTTGGGCGTCGGTTGGCCCCTCCCCGCCGCCTGCCTCTTAACCTCCGTCTGTCTCCTTTCAGGCTCCAAGCGGGGGCTGCATTTCCCCGGGGAAAGATGTCAGTCACACAGGATCTGTCTTGGTATTTAAACTTAATAATTAAACATAATCAGAAACCAGCTAAATCAATGCACTACACTGTAACACTGCCTCAAGACAGCGAGCTAAATGAAATTATTGTTATTTTTTATATATATATGTTTCTTCAATATTGTGTAGTAGTATTTAGTATTTAATTGCAGCTTTGATTGTCTGACTTATTTGAAACCCCGTGTTTTCACACCTACTGAACTTCTTATAGGTTCGGTCCCAAACAATAACTATTAACACACTCGACATGCTTAATTATTGCGCCCGCATTTCCACCGCGGGATCCTTTACTGCACTGGCTGTGTAATCCGTTAATCAGCTCCTCTCCCAATACGTGCAGCAGCCCGGGCTCTCTTCGGGGTACGTATTCTTGACAGTGCTGTTTGTCACCTAAAATTTTAATTAGATTTAAATACAGATTTTTTAAAAATCTGACAAGACTACATGTTTAATGGTTGTTATTGTAACAGCAGGATATAATGAACGAAATTCGCTAAATATTGACATAACGTCAATATTTATTGACATAGCGACAATTGATATAACGTCAAAATGAAGAAAGAGTGGAATTTTTTAAATTTAATTATAGTGTAGCACTTTATTTTATCCAACATCTGTTTCCTACATAAAGTGCTGACAAACTATACCACACATTTGACACTTCTGTTCTCGTATCTTTATTTCTATTTATCCGGCTGTTATTTCGGCGTCACCCTTTTACACTAACACCCTTTACCTCACGACACACAGATGTGTGTGCAGGTGACAGGTTACTTGTGCAAACTGCCAGGAAATCTCCAACAATCATTACAGCCAACATTACAATCATTAAAACATCCATCCATCCATCATTCCACTACGTACCCTGGTCAGGGGACTGGTCTGGAACCTAATCCAGGCAGCATAGAACACAAGACTGGGTAGAACCTGAATCCAATCCAACACAGGGCACATATACACCACAGCCAATTCAGAGGCATCAATTAGCATGACTGCGTGTCTTTGGAACATGGGAGACCAGAGCACTTGTAGGAGACCGACTAGACATGGGCAGAACATGCAAACCCCCAGAAGGGATTCAAACCCACAATTCCGGTGGCGTGTGGCACCAGTCGAGCCCCCCTTCATTAAAGCATCTCACAACACAATGTCGTGCTATTTGTCATACATGGCCCCCTGCTTGGTTATGGTGCTTTGTGCATCCTTTAACATTTTAATCATGACTATCCCATCATCTTCTGCTGATGTTTAGTTAATACGATGCTACTTATGGGCAGTTATAAATGCAGGGAGTCATAATGAGTCCGTTTCATTTTAGACAACTTTTCTGGCACGTGACTCCCACTACAATTGAGTGAACAGATGGCGTCCTTAAAGAGGGGGGAAGCAGGACAACCCGGCATCTGTTGCTTGGAACTGGAGTATCAGACGTTGCAAAAGCTCCTCCTCGACGCTGCTACCTGGCCAGCGGACAGGGAACGGTGGCGGGGAATGATTTTCATGATCTGCATGAAATATGATGCAATTAGAAGCTTTTATAACACTCCATCACATGGATGTTAAGTAAGACAAATTAAGCTTTTTTGAGGAAAGCTTAATTTATCAGAAAAGTATTGGGGCATGTTAGAGTGACCTTTTAAATTACAGTTAACTCTAAAAACCTTTCTATGTTTCATATTTTTTTACTCTGCATGGTGTTACCAGGATAAGAACTCTGGTTCCTTCTCGAAGTCTGTTATCCTGTCTTAAAATGGCTGACACTGTTATCTGGCTTAGGAAAGCAGTGCCCTGTGTGTAAGTGGAGGGGTTAGAGCTCTTGCTGTGTGCCCAGTGGAAGCTTTTCACGCTCTGCACCCCGCAGCCGCGCTCTCCCAGAGGTCTGGCTTTGCCCTTCATGCACCTGCAACCCGCGGTGGGAATTCGCCGACCCTGAGGTGTCACGCAGTCAGCAGGAACGCCAGAGGCTCCCTATGCGTTGTACTCTAACCTCCCAACTTATTCAGAGCAGGAAGCAAAAGAGAAACGAAGATCATGGAACATATACTGATAACTGATGTAGCAGTTTTTCATCAGTCTCATCTGTAATCAGGATGCTTCAGGTTTAATCATTTGTTCCTACTGCCGAGGTCGGAGCTGACATTGTCCCTCAGGAACAGGTTCGAATGGAAGAAGTGTTTTTGCACTCACTGCTACAGCAGATGGGTCCTGGCATCTCTGCTCTCGTTTTTCCAGACTCAGGTAACAGAAACACACGCTTAGGCAAATCCCCGTGTGTGTGCACACACGCACACAGACACACTCAGAAACATGCACACACACACGGACACACATGCATACACACACAGATATATATTCATATATTCCTATCCTTGTGGGGACTCATCACATGTCATATGTGTCTGGATGTGTGCTCAGACTCACCCGAGTCAATGTCTTCAGATGAGTTTTGACTTGTGTGTCTGTGTGTGTTTTGGACACGGTTTTGTGAAAATCCCACTGCAGGGCCACATATGAGGCAGAGTGGGGCCCCTGGAAGCCCCTGTGGGCGAGCCAGCCTTTCTGTCGGCTGCTCACTGGAGCTGCAGAAGGCAGGTGCAGAGGGGGAGGATCACACAAAATCCTGGGTGGGGCGCACTGTGGCGCAGGCACAGAGTTTGGGGGGGGGGGCAAGCTGGCTGTGGATTCCTTCCTTTTTGCAGATTCCCTACCTGACAAGACCGTGGACAAGTGATGGAGGACAGAAGGTGTGTCTTTAAGAGCTTAGAGACAGAACCAGTGGCAGCTCCTTTTAGATGGGTTAGGTCGCTTGTCAGGCGAGGACCTTGCACTGACATTACTGATGATATGCCAACCTGTGGTCTCGAGCTGGGTGCAGCCCTCAGAGTTACGGGTGATGTATGTTGGTGAAGGAGCCGATACGGTCCAAGCCAGGCTGCTGGCTGGTGGATGGAAGATGGGGTTGGCATGCCGGCTGATGGGTAATCATTCACGGGGATCATTCACGGGGATCATTCACGGGGCTCCTGAATAATTCAAAGCAATGAATATTCAGCTAATGAGCAGCACACTCATGCCAGCTTGCGGTCATCTTCTAGGGTTTAAACTGGCAGGTTGTGAGAAAAATGTAGCCGATCTGCGATGTGCAAACTAATCTAAAGACAATTCGTTCAATCAGTTACAACACAAGCTGCTTTCAACCGGATCAAACAGATTATTAATAATTCTGGAGAATTATTAAATTAAGACGCACAGCTGAACCATGACTACAGCTTTGCAAATGTGAATTTTCTCCTACATTTACGTTTTCTTTTGAATATTCAACAAAATAATATTTGGGCTATTTAATTATTATGAATAATTAATTTTGCTCCAATTTGTTTGCTTTTGAGGGAGTGTTAACGTAAATGATAGATGTTTGGGTCCCTCTTTAGTGGATGGATATGAGCCTTCACATGAATAAATGCATCGAAGGAAGAGGATCAGTCCTCTGCTTGTTTATCAAATCAGATGTCAGAGTTTTGGAGCTAAAAAAAACATCCCTCCAGGCAGGGGTCTGAACCCCTAACGTTTCTGCTTCCAAAGCTTTTTAGACACCAGGGGAGG
>JABFDZ020000090.1:721851-733563 GCA_019775955.2 Pollimyrus isidori | reverse complement strand
GCCGATGCCGATACATTAAAAAATGCCAAATATCGGCCCGATATATCGGCCGGCCGATACATCGGTCGACCTCTAGTTTTAACCCCTCACTTCCTTGTTTCCTTCCTATTATGAATTCAAAATACTGCTATATGCCCATAATACAGTGCTTTACCGTGTAACTTTAATACCGGCCAAGCTTTGATGGCATGTTTCATTTCCACGTGGGGTCATGGCTCAGTGCCCTGTGTCTTTTTCCAGGCGGAGCTCTGGTTGCATGAGCAAGCACAGAGAGAAGGCTGGACGAAGGCCGTGCGGCTGGGAGGGCGACACGCCCAGGAAGGTCTCATCGGCCAGCTGATGGGGGAAAGAGCCGCTGTCATGGTGGAGGTGTGCGTTCACTTCGTTACATTATATTTGAATTATCAGTCATCACTGATGATAAACTGCCTACACAAGTCTGTACATTTAGTTGTATTCTGCTGTACTTGTTTTACTCAGTGGAGGGAGGTTAATTCATTATTTTAATGGCTGTATTTCCTTTATTGATGACCTGTGCTTTTCCCCGGTTTATTAGTAAACCACAGTACAGTTGATGGCCTCGTGACAGTCTTGTATGGTTTGAGTCTGCCGGCCACCACTAACGCTGAAAACAACATGCTGGTGCTAATGATGCTCCTGGATGCTCAGGTGAACTGCGAGACCGACTTTGTCGCCCGAAACGAGAAATTCCAGAAGCTGGTTGGAGACGTAGCCTCTGCAGTGATGGCCCATCAGCGCAGCCGGGCTGTGTCTCATGGTGACTACGTGAAGGTGGGGACAAGGCCTGGTGCAGACTGCTGCTCCTTCCCTGCAGTGCAGGGTGGGGTGGCCGGGGCAGTGGGGTGGGGTAGACTAGTCAAAAGTTTTTGCACACCAGTTTTTTTTTTTTTTTACCGCAAATAAATAATTTAATCAGTATCTCAATGAACAAAAGAACAATTTCCAAAATTTTCACAAAGCTAAGTTTTATTGAACACTTGTTTAACTCCATAACATGAAATTAAGGTTAATAATATAACTTGCATCACAAAATCTTCAGTTTTACTCAAGTTGGTTGGCAAAAATTAAACGAACTGCAACAAAAACTACTACATCTACCATTTTGTATGACCACCGTGATTTAAGGAGAGCACCAAGTCTTCAAGGCATGGAATGAACAAGTTGGCGACATATTACAACATCAATCTTTTTCTATTCTTCAAGAATAACCTCTTTTAGAGCCTGGATGCTGGATGGAGAGTGTTGCTCAACTTGTCGCTTAAGAATTTCCCACAGGTGTTCGATTGGGGTCAAATCAGGAGACATACTTGGCCATTCAATCACCTTCACCCTGTTCTTCTTCAGAAATGCAACAGTAGCTTTAGATGTGCATTTACGATCATTGTCGTGTTGGAAAAGTGCACGACGACCAAGTGCATGGAGTGATGGCAGCATCTTCTCCTTCAGTATAGAGCAGTACATTGTTCAGTTCATGATATCATCAATGAAATGCAGCTCCCAACACCAGCAGCACTCATGCAGCCCCACATAAGGACGTTGCCACCACCATGTTTCACTGTAGGGACCATGCATTTTTCTTTGAAATCCTCACCTTTACGACGCCATACAGTTTTGAAACCATTAGTTTCAAAAACAGTGATCTTTGTCTCATCACTCCAAAATAGTCTTCATCTTTTTCAGCATGGGCCCTAGCAAATTATAAGCGTGCTTTTTTATGCATGGGCTTTAGGGGAGGCTTCCTTCGTGGACGATACCCATGCATGCCATTCCTCTGCAGTGTGCACCGTATGGTGTCACGGGAAACGGTTACTCCAGTTTGGCTTTCTACCGCTTTAGCTAACTGCAGTGAACTTGCATGCCGATTTTCTTCAACCCTTCTCATCAAGAGACGCTCTTGTCGAGATGTTAACTTTTGTGGATGGCCTGGACATCTCTGTAAGATGGCTACACTTCCATCTTTCTTACATTTTTGGATCACTTTTGCTACAGTATTTTGATTGATATGTAAAGCTTTGCTGATATTCTTGTAGCTCTCACTTTTTTTGTGTAAAGAAATAATTCCCCTGTTCAGATTTTGACATTTCTCTTACATGTGGAGCCATTGCTGACAGCATGAAATGTGAAGGGCTTTTCGTTAAGTAATGCCCTTCTTTTTTTACCTGTCTGCTGGACACCTCTTAAATGAATCATTAGACTCACCTGTGGTTGAATGCCTGTTAATTAGAATTTTGTAGTCTTAAGTGTGGCTTTTCTCCTAAGACTATAATTGGGGTGTACTCATTTTTGCAACATGGGCTTGAATGAATTTGTTAGGAAAGTCACGGTGCCCCGAAGAAAAGTGGACCATAAAGTCCAAATACAGGATGGAGGTGGGGTTCAAACCTTCAAGCCACGTGGTTTGAGGTACCAATGCTGACCACTGAGCCACCCAGACTCTCAGTTAAAGGTGTCCTGGGACTAAAAACAGTAGTCTACAAATAAACCCTTAGTGAATGATCTACAGTTAGGCCCAAAGATATTTGGACAGTGCCACAAACTTAATGATTTGGGCTCTGCATGCCACCACATAGGATTTGAAATGAAACAACGACAACAGAATTGAAGTGCAGACTAAGGTTTAATTCAAGGGGTTGATCAAAAATATACAATTAAACATGTAGGAATTGTGTATTTTTATACAAACACCCCTCATTTCAGGGGCTCAAAAGTAATTTGACAAAAACATAACCCTAAGTAAAATAAATTTAAATATTTGGTTGAGAATCCAATGACTGCCTGAAGTCTGGAACCCATGGACATCACCAAACGCTGGGTTTCCTCCTTTGTGATGCTTTGTCAGGCCTTTTCTGCAGCTGTCTTCAGTCTTTCTGCCTTAAGTCTTGTCTTGAGCAAGTGAAATGCATGCTGCAGTATGTTTTGGATCCTAGTCCATCTGTACTGTGAAACGCCGTCCAATCAACTTTGCTGCATTTGGCTGAATCTGAGCAGAAATTATATCTCTATACACTTCAGAATTCTTCCGGCTGCTTCTGTCTTTTGTCACATCATCAATAAACACAAGTGACCCAGTGCCATTGGAAGCCATGCATGCCTATGCCATCACTCTGCCTCCACCATGTTTTACAGAAGATGTTGGTGTGCTTTGGATCATGAGCTGCTCCAATTCTTCAAACTTTCTTCTTACCATCATTCTGGTACAGGTTGATCTTAGTCTCATCTGTCCAAAGAATGCTGTTCCAGACCTGGGCTGGATTCTTAAGGTGTTTTTTTGGCAAAGTCAGTTCTGGCCTTTCTATTTCTGAGGTTGATTAATGGTTTGCACCTTGTGGTGAATCCTTTGTATTTACTCTCATGAAGTCTCCTCTTTATAGTAGACTTAGATACTGATACACCTACTTCCTGGAGAGTGTTCTTCACTTGAGTGGATGTTATGAAGGGGTCTTTCTTCACCATGGAAAGGATTCTGCAATCATCCACCACTGTTGTCTTTTGTGGACGTCCAGGCATTTTTGAGTTCCCAAGCTCACCAGTGCACTCTATTTTTCTCAGAATGTACCAAATTATTGATTTGGTCACTCCTAACATTTCTGCTATCTCTCTGATGGATTTTTTTCAGCCTCAGGATAGTCTGTTTCACCTCGTTTGAGAGCTCCTTTGACCGCATGTTGTGTGTTCACAGCAACAGCTTCCAAATGCAAACGTTACACCTGGAATCAACTCCAGACCTTTTAACTGCTTAATTGATGACAGGTTAACGAGGGAAGAGCCCATGCAGTCCTGTTTTTTTGTTTTTGCAGCCTTCTGAGTCAATTGCCCAATTACTTTTGGTCCCTTAAAAAAGACGAGGCTATATCTCAAAGCTGTAATTCCTACACCCTTGCTCCATTTTGGATGTGAATACTCTCAAATTGCAGCTGAGAGCCTGCACTTTAAGCCCATGTTGATTATATAATTGTATCCTGAATATGTTTTCGTAAACAGCTAAAATAACAAAACTTTGTGTCACTGTCCAAATATTTTTGGGCATAACTGTATATCTGTGTTTCAGAGTATGTTGTCTGCAGAAGACCTCTCTGCCTTGAGGATGTCTGATGGATCCACCATCACTGACCAGCTAGCCCTAGCCGTTGGTGAGTGAATGTTGCTTGATACTGGTAGCTATCACTGATTCTCAGCAGCACAGTCCATCATTTCCATCAATCCATCATCTTGTTTGAAGATCTTTGCCTCTAGGAGATGAGTTATTCAAGGATCAAGTTAATTGTAGTCTGGAGGTTAAGGGGGTGGGCCGACTGAATGAAGAACATGCCTGAGGGTGAACATGATAGTAAAGTCTCCACCTCTCCGTAACCAGAAGGGTTGATGTGTCCCTCAGGTCGGCTTGGCGAGAACATTGCCGTGAGACGGGCAGTTCTCCTGGGAGTGCCTGTCGAGTGGCACGTGGGATCCTACATCCACGGCGTGGTGCCCAGACAGGCTGGCGTATCCATGGGCCGATATGGCGCCCTTGTGGTCCTTCAGGGTGGCCAGGGAGATGTGGAGACCATGGGGAAGAAGCTGGGGCAGCACATTGTGGGCGAGGCACCACTGTCACTAGGCAACAAGGATGATGTGCCGTGTGGGGACTCCGAAACCCGGCTGCTGCCTCAGAGCTTCCTGTCGGACCCAAGCAAGACAGTGAGCCAGTTCCTGACTGAGCAAGGTGCCCGTGTGCTGGACTTCGTCCGATTCCAGTGTGGAGAAGGAAGTAGCAATGTTGACCAATGAATGAGAACCTCCAATAGGACTTTTTAGAAGGCTTTTGACTGTCCTACCCAGATGTGACACAATTGGTTCTCTGCTGGGACGTTTAATGCAAATCCAAACTCCATATGGTATTAACTTTATCACAAAGAAGCAAAAATACAGTTATGCAGCATGATCCACAGCCATGGGTCACCAGCTCTGTGTAACGTACTGTACAGTATGTGTTTGGAAATGACCATTAATGATTAACACTGAATAAATCAACTACTGAGATTCATGAAGTCTGACTTCTCTTTGGTTAAATACTGCTAGTATAACACAGGAGGACAAAGTGATCAGATTGTGATTATACGATACGTAAAAGGGAATGAATAAACATTTATCCCTGGGGTTGGAGGGGAGATAGTCGCATCAGTGCCTACTGCTGGTTAGTGCTGACAATGGCCAAACTTAGCGAGTCCCCCAACAGTTAGCTGGTTAACAGCTCAAACCAAGTCATGCTGTGTGTGTGTATCAGACAGGACTGGAAAATACAGCCCTGAGACACCCTACCCTGATCACAAGGAAACAATCAGTTACGCAAGTTAATACATCAAACATCAACAGTGTGGTTTGGTCATTCAATGGCAGCAAATTATGTAATTACAATGGATAGTACAATCCCCCTAGGTCTACACAAACGGTCTAGGATGCCGTGTCTCAGCTGACGTGAGCAGAGTGCAGTCGACATGAGGCCGCAGAGGGAGAGCGAAGCATGCAAGCCTGCTCCAGATATCAGAATTAGTGCAGGAAGGAGGAAAGGCAAACTGTCAAGGGATCACAGTGGAAATAGCTCAGCTAGACTTCAGTGACAAACAGAATGGTCCATATGTACATTTTTTGTAGCCTGCCCTGAAGCTCCTGCTCTCCTAAACATACTGGGACCTGCTACACCCCACTGTTGAAAAAGCCCCACAGAAATGCATGACTGCCCATGAAGGCTTTCGTCCAGTGAAGTTTCATTTAATTCCAGTCTCCCTCTCTCCTACAAAAGCCTCTTCAGCTATTCCCTCAAGATCCATCTCCACGTTCCTGGTGAAACTCCAATCATCTCTCTCTCCGCCTTAGGGTCTCCTGGATTTGACATCATTTCTTTTACAGCACTGTGCTTGTGTATTGCAGGAATCAGCCATTCTTGTCACACGGAGGACAGGCTTCCGCACGAATGATGGCTTCAAAGCGAGAATCGACCTTGAGGAGGTCAGTCTCCGCCACCGTACCCCCCAGGCTGGGACCACCATTCCCTAGTCTTTCCCCAGCTTCCACACCAGTCAGACGTCTTCCGGAGCTGAGGCCCCGGCTCTTGCGCCCTTCCGACTCGCAGTTTGATCCCAGTGCTGTAGAGGTAAGTGGGAGGGGCCTCTCTATTACAGATGAGAGATGAATGACTGCTGTTGACATTTTTTATGCATATTTGTCCTGTGTTCTGCATTACTCCACATGTACATTGTGTTACAAGATGTTAGTATTCGACTGTCTCCTTAAGAACACATGAATCTCAGGATTAACTCTAGAGACAGCAAATGTATGGAATTTGAAAATGTTCGAATGTTCACTGTTTTTATTGTTTTGTTCAGTACTGCTTTTACTGAATATCATCTTATGATTGATAAATTATTTTAAATGTCTTTTCTAACAGATGGAAATTAGCTGCTCTCTTCCGTAGGTCTGTTTTAATGCTAACTAAAATTGTTCTTCGCTGTCGTTGTCTATCTATGCAAGTCCTTATCCGTCGTCCTCCTTCAGGAGCATTGTCATTCACATGGGCAGGATTTAGTTCCTGCAAAGGCCAGTGCTGGTACTTCAGGTTAATGTTTGTGCTGATCCACCTCATTGCTGCACGTCGATTTCACAGTTAAACGTTGTGCTTCATTCCTCATGCAAGGTTTATAAGGCATGAATCACTTACAAATGCATTTGCTGATTAAAAGAAATAATCAGAAATTATCAATAGAACTCATTTGGTTTAAACTGCAATACATTATAAATGATATACTCCAATTATTGCCATTCTGCTGTGTGGTGCAAGCATTTAAGTATTTAAGAAGTTTAACGGTTATATTAAAATGTATGGCCTGCTGACCGATATAACAAGTGAATAGAATTAAGACGGAATTATTTTTTACATTATTTTTATGAAAACTGGGTGCAGAAAGCTAGAGGGGTTCATTACAAACCAGTGATCACCAACTCGTGGGCTCCATACAAAAACAATTGAATTCAGAATGTGCGATCGATTCCACAATCATCCAAAGTCGGCATTCTTTTCGGACGTATCGGACACTATGTTTGTATCTATGGTTTTGTATTGCTGGTGGAATTTTGCCCCGAAGAAGAATAGTTGAGAACCCCTGCAACGAAAAAAAAAATGCAGAGTGATGCACATGCGCATACTATTACCCCCTCGCTATAATTGGATTGGCTGCCGAGCGGCCACACCCAATGACGTGCAGAGATATTATCCCGGCTGTCGACGGCGGTAAGTTTTCACCCTGTGGCTGACGGCACCGGAGGAGCAGGAAGATTGCAAATATGGTGTGTTAATCATTATGCGGCATTTTATTGTGAGATTCCTTTATAAATTTTAGCAGCCAGTCGGCGCTTACAGTAAAGTGGGGGCGGGGTACCATTTGCTATCCTATGATAGCGAATTTATTAAAGGCTATAGGCGGCTAATTGCGCATAAAATGTCTGGTTCTGAAGTTCGACAGGAGAACTGTCTGCTTTCATGATTCGACAGCTTGATGTACTTTTGGAGTTAACGATTCGGCGTTCATGAATAGTCAGTTTGTTTAGACTTTCAGACAGATAAGTTAATGAGTTATTTCGGTTCCCAGTGCATTCCGATGGTCTTTCAGTTTAACTTAACTACTGTAATCTTAAAAAGCATGTCTTGATGCGTATGTTCCTCCCTGAACAGTCTGACTTCTCAGAGGACCAGATCATCGGTGAGTGAGCCGCTTTTCTGCGCCTTTTCCGCTTGTCTGACCTCGGTAGCTCTCCGCTTGTTCCGCAGCCGTGTTGTGGCTGCATGTCATCTTCACTCTCCTTTCATCCATCCTTCTTCTAAAACATCTGTCCTCTCCTGTTTCTTGTATGCGTGAACCGCCGGCTTGCTCTTTCCAGGTTGAATTTAAGCCGGACCAGATTTATGGTGAGTCTCTGCAGCGGAAAAGGAGTTTGACCTAAGATGGAGAATATTAACTTCTGAAGTGTAATACACTAACGCACTGCCTTGACGTGGGCCGTTTGAGGCCTCTTGTGTGTGTAAAGCTTGACAGTCATTTATTTCAGACTTGCATTCAATTTCACGCATGCTCTCTGTGTATCGTGTTGGTCGAAGCGTTACATATGGCTTAATCTGCATAGCCATTGTCTCTGGGCAAGATGGGATTTGCCCGGCATTTTTCTGCCCCAAGCTTATCCAAGTACAGTTTTTAGACCGTATTTGTCCACTGTGGTTGAAAGGAAGGGGAAGGGGGCGGGGGTGCCGCTGATGTCAGTACTTCCTGGGGAGGGAGGGGGTGGACGGCTAATCGGCTAACACGCGTTCTTCGCTAACATTAACAAATGGTATACGAAGGATTTAATCATTCGGATATTTATACCAGCCACTGCATTACTCGTGTGACGTGAAGCATGAAATGTCCATGCTCTGTCCTGCATATAAGATCCACTGATGCAGCTCTTGAGTCGGTAGGTTAAACCGTCCATTGGAATCGCCTAAATCTTTAATCGCAAACCGTTTAACGCAATTATTTGTTTAAAATGTATTTGTTGTCGTGTATTTAGACTTCTCGAAATATCCGCCGGTTGTAAAACGCCACATTGCCCTTAGCAGCGTCATTGTTGAATAATGCCTGTTGTAGGAGCGGCTGATTTTTGATTTCCTTTTAATGTAGCCCCCTCTTCAGGCTTGGTTTGACCTAAAATGGTTGACAGGTTGCCGCCCCCATTCCACTAAAAGCCTTATATGGCCACATCTCCTTAGACGGCCTATCCCGGGATGCCCCACATTCCAAACTGCAGGAACAGAACCTACTATAAAACTGACTCAGGCTGGTGAGACAATGCCCAGGAGCAGGAGTGCCATCCCAGCAACCCTCACAGGGTAACGCACACATCTGCCTCCCTCTGTGTGTAATTGTTAGTGTTGGAGAATTTTTGTTAGGGGTTGGAGAATTTTGTTTTTAATGAGTTATGCCCCTGCCCCTCCCTCTCCCATAAACTGGCATGGATTTTCCTGTAAACAGTTCTGGCTCTTAACTAGGGTAACATTTAACAGGACTTAAGTTGTACGTCATACCTCTAAAAGTCGCATTAAAATGAAAAAGAAAGCTAGGCTGGGTTTACTGGGACAAAGCTTGGATGGGATAATATGTAGAGGGTTCATCTTTAAAGGAAACCTGGGCCTCAGACTGCAGAGCTTTCGTCTAAGCCGTCGGCATCTACCACTTCTCAGCCTTGTTTCCTTATCTACTTCCTGTTACTCCCTGGATAAATGTCTTTCCGTGTAAACAAGGTTCTGTTCTTTTGACTGCTGACTTTCCCCCTCAGAGTTCAAGGAAGCATTCCTGCTTTTTGACCGGACAGGCGACGGGAAGATCAGCTACAGTCAATGTGGGGATGTGATGCGTGCGCTGGGGCAGAACCCCGTCAATGCAGAGGTGCTGAAGGTGCTGGGAAACCCCAAAGCTGACGGTGAGCCTACAGCGGGCACGCCGGTATGCCGCTACAGTGGATGACTTGTGTATATGTGTGTAAAATAAAATAAAAAGAATAAAAATGTTCCCCTTCATCAGAGATGAACTTCAAGATGCTGGACTTCGAGCAGTTCCTGCCCATGTTTCAGACCATTGCTAAGAACAAGGACCAGGGTTCCTTTGAGGACTTTGTGGAGGGCCTGCGTGTCTTTGACAAGGAGGGCAACGGCACCGTCATGGGTGCCGAGTTGCGTCATGTCCTCACCACACTAGGTAGGCCCTCCCAGGCTTTTTCCCAAGATGAGAATTTACCTGGTAAATTTGCCTGCTAATATTCCCAACACCACATGAACACTCAAACTCGCCCTATGTTTGTCTAATTAACAAGTGCTGATGCTTGTGTGTCATCATGTATGAAAGGCCTTGGTTTATAGCAGTGTCTTCTGGTTAGGGTTAGGGTCAGAGAAAACCAGAGTTTCCTTGTGGATTCATGAATGACGTGGAAAGTGCCATTCAGTAACATCTAGAGATAGGAGACGTTACAGGCGATAATTTGAATGGATGGACACGCTGACTACGGATCAGTACTGTGTGAATCGGGTCACAGTCTGGTTTTCATGGTAGCCAAACTGTAGCTAATGCCTCCTACCAAGATGCCTATATTCTATTCAATTCAGTTCAATTCTAATACCTTTATTATCCCCAAGAGGCAATTAAAGGCTCACAGGGCAGTTGAAGGACAAGACACAGTGACATAAAGTGCAGCAGTACTTGAAAGATGCTGTGCAAAATTGCAGTCAATCAGGTAGATAAGAGCTGATGAATATGTAAAGGGGGGATTGTTAGTGGGCAGGGGGGGGCTCAAGTGCGGAATGAATAAGGGTGTCGTTAGACGTTCATGCAGCTGCTGTGATCAGTTTGGCACTTTGACATCAGCGTCGTAGCCTCCACTTTGGAATGTTCCATGCTTGAATGTGGATTTCCTCTCAGTCAAATTGGCTCATCTTAATTCGTCGTGGTACATTTGTCAGGTCCTGTAGTGCCATGCTTCCCAACCCAGTCCTAGGGGACCCCCTGACAGTCAATATTTTTGCTCCTGCCCACCACCCTGTCAGGTGGTCCACGTTTTTGGGAGCTGGGAGGAAGCAAAAACATGGACTGTGGGGGGTGGTAGGGGAAACACTGCTGTAGTGGACTCCTGCGGTCTGCCAGACCTCGCACCTTACACGGTAGTAACACATGGGTAGTGCTCTGTTAAACTCTTATCCCAAAGGAATTTAGGATATATCTTAGGTGCTTTATTCCTAGAAGCAATGTCTGACAATTACTGATTTATTTCAGGAGAGAAGATGACCGAGGAAGAGGTCGAAACCCTGATTGCAGGTCACGAAGATGCTAATGGCTGCATCAACTATGAAGGTAAAGACCCCATGGGATGTGATGTAGCAGCAAACGGTCACTTGTGTGCCTGGTTGCTGTGGTCCAGGCAGGTCCCTTAACTATGGCAGCTATGTGTAATGTGTGTGTGGTTTTTTTTTTTTTTTGCCACATGCAAGTCGCTGCTGTCTTGTTATAAATGTTGCATAGTGTTGGGATGGATTACAGGAATGGAAACTGCCTACTGTGCCTAGGGGCAGCTGACCATTAATGGCAGCAGCCTTGTGGGTTTGGTCTACTTCACATCATGCCTTATCTGGATGTGTTGGTGTGGAGGGACCCTTTGCCTCTTGGGAGTAATTCCCATAATGGTGTCTGCGCACGCATGCATTTACATTTCGTTCCTTATTTGTCAGAACTTGATACCTGCTGGGGGCAGAATGCTCCCCCAAGGCCAGTAGGTGTTTAATAAGCATTATATCTTGACTCAGGAATTGGCATGCAAGACTACTCCCCTTGTCCTCTTAGTATAGCTGTGCTGGAAACCTGTCCTCGCATCACAGAATGGAATCGTACTGGTTGTGTAACAGGTCTTTGAGCCTCCGGTTTGCTTTCAAAGCAGGATGTCCAGTTTTCAACTTGTTTACAGTAATTTAGAAAGTGGAGAAACAGATTGTCCTGGTTGATTTTTGCTGCTTTTGAACTACTTCTTGTACAGTTTAACATTAGCGCTTCCTCTGCTGGGGGGGGGCGGGGGGGGGCGGGGCGGGGGGGGGGGGGGGGGGGGGGGGGGGGGGGGGGGGGGGGGGGGGGGGTAGGGGGTGGG
>JABFDZ020000090.1:696779-709848 GCA_019775955.2 Pollimyrus isidori | reverse complement strand
TAATGAGGTCTGTCACACAAACAGCAGAGGGGGTGTATAATGAGGTCTGTCACACAAACAGCAGAGGGAGGTGTGTAATGAGGTCTGTCACACAAACAGCAGAGGGGGGTGTATAATGAGGTCTGTCACACAAACAGCAGAGGGGGTGTATAATGAGGTCTGTCACACAAACAGCAGAGGGAGGTGTGTAATGAGGTCTGTCACACAAACAGCAGAGGGGGGTGTATAATGAGGTCTGTCACACAAACAGCAGAGGGAGGTGTGTAATGAGGTCTTTCACACAAACAGCAGACTCATTTTATTAAACCTATAGTCATGCTCCTGGCCCCACACTGGGCCGTACCTGTCGGGGCAGTAACCCCAGTGAAGGAGCACTTGCTTGTCTCTCTTCATAACCGGTCGAACCCACTCCTCTGTAACAGGACACACAGACATGGTTATGACTGTCACGTTCACAAAGACGTGCAGCTCTTTTCTCCAGCTGACCTATTCCAACACACAGATGTCAAATAAGTAGCCCAGGCACTGGTGGCTTTTCTCAGAGATTTTGCCATCCTCACCCTCTTCTAGGCTGGCAGGAATGGGAACCACAACATGGGAGCTAGTGGACTTGTCCTCTGTCACTGATCCCTGGGGGGAGAGCAACGTGAGTGGAAATCGACAGCATGAACTGTAGCACTCCATGGTCAAAGACAGACAGGTGGGGGGATCAGGTAGAATGGTCCTTTTCGCCGAACCTGGTGCCGCTTTATGATGTCTTTCAGTTTGCCCATCAGCTTGGGCTCTACATCGGCGCTGAGGTAGATGATGGGCCGGCTGAGACAGTTATTCTGGCCAGAGGGGAAACACGAGTCGTTAACTTTCAAAGCAGGTCCCGGGAATTTATATGGCTTCAGTGGCGCCGTAGCGTGGCCTCACCTGAACCAGGGATTTTTCAATGGTCATGAACATCTCAACATTGCGGTCCATCCGTGACGGGTTCTGGAAGTCAAATCTCCTCCTGAAAACGGGTAAAGAACCAGTTACTGTAAGTATGACTCAGTTCAATGTCCCCGTGTTCTCTCCATGTTTTCCTACAGACTGCCAGGACATTTGCAGGATTAGGTCATGAATCTTGAGCACTTTCTCGCTCAATAGCGACCTTGATTAGTTTAACCAGACAGACTGCTATGAATTTTCACTTGAAAACCAAGAGCCACTATAACAGTTTTCCAGAACTTTCTACAAAATTCTTCCATGTTTGTGTGCGAAAGTGGTGTCTATCTGGGAGGATGGGTCATGTGACTGTCACTGCGGTCAAAGACTGGTCCACATGTACTTGTACTTTAGTGCCTAGTGCTTTTTCTGCCATCACAGAAAAAGCAAGTACTACAAGGTGTGAGTGTGTAGAATGCATCTTTTTAATCTTTTCCTAAAAAACAGCAATTTATTCATTCACAAGTGGAAATTGTGTAGTTTTTGCACATTCACGAGACATAAAGATACACAACCAGATGGGAGCAAAGCTTGGGTCAGTGCACAGGGTCAGCCAGCAACAAGCGCTCCTACAGCAACTGGGGGCTAAAGGCCTTCTTCAAAGGTCCAATGGTGACATCATTTCGCCAGCCATGGGATTTGAACCGGCAACCATCAGATTACAAGCACAGAGTTCTAATTGGCAGAGTCACACACCAGTAATCTAGTTCTTCTTAACCTGCAGCTCCCTGCTCTGGGTTCTTTTACTCACCAACCCTTTGATTTTAGGCTTATTACATGGTATGTACATGAGTTACCCACATGTGCTTTAGAGGTTTGTTTTATGGACATTCTAGGCAATTATATCATAATTTGATGTGTAAAACTGACACAGTCTCAATATCTTTTTCATGGGAAAAAAAACTACTTGCGCCTACTGAAATTTCTCAGTTTTTAGTCTCATCTATTATAAAAGATTGTAGACACTACACATGTAATCTAATAATCTAAT
This sequence comes from Pollimyrus isidori, assembly GCA_019775955.2. Taxonomy (NCBI): domain Eukaryota; kingdom Metazoa; phylum Chordata; class Actinopteri; order Osteoglossiformes; family Mormyridae; genus Pollimyrus; species Pollimyrus isidori. Next base: position 707,882 of record JABFDZ020000090.1, on the reverse strand, counting down.
AAATGTTGAAATTAGAATCTGTGATGTGGAAATTCAGGGGTTTCATTGGGGACATTTTTATGGCTTAGTATTGTGACAGAATACATGGTTAGTGCAGGCAGAAATTAATATCTTTGATTTTGCATCAATATGGAAGTTATCTGATGCTTATGATCCACCGAATAAACACAGACTTAACACAAAGTTTTAATCTAATCCTGAATGTTTATCGGTATACCAGGCAGTAGTGGCTTCATGGTTAGGGAAGCACACTTGTAATTGAAAGACTGCAGGTTCGAATCCCCAAGCAAGGCACCACTGAGGTACCCTGAGCAAGGTACCGCCCCCCAGCACTGCTCACGACATCACGTATGGGTTAAATGCGGAGGATACATTTTGTTGTTGTGGATGGTGGTGTGTCAACAATGACCACTGGTCACCAAATTCTATGATTCGTAAAGTGAAATTTAAAAATGAAACTTTTAGTCGACATTTTAGCCTCAAACCACAAACCAATACTGTACCACGTCAGGAGGTGTTCCAATTACACAATGGGCACATTCATTTCAACTGTTCTGATGGCGCTCGACATCAAACATACGTATACAAACTTTTGTAAAAAAAATTCTTAATAGTAGAAACTCCAGCTCATTTCTGAGTCTTTTTCAATCCCTTGTTTATAGACTTATAATTAATTCATTATAAAATAAACATTTTTCCCCCAAGCTTAATTTTCTGTCTTATGTGAATAATACCAAAGTTTTATGGATTATTAAGAATACATTTTGGTGGAAAATGTCCAAAATATATGTCTCATTATGCACAGGATTACTCTGGAATACTTTAGTGCACGATATTGTAATTTAGACGACTGGATCAAGTAAGTTCTCTGGATTCCAATGATATGCGATTCACATCTGTGCATTATACCTATCTAGAGTAACAAGCCTGAGATTAATGGGTGCGAAAATCATTTTGCGTTTGTCGGGTGTTGGGCTTAGGGGCCCTTGTGGGGCCATACTCACCAGCCCTGGTCACTCTTGAACTTGTAGGCGGCAGCCAGAATGTGGCAGAGGGCTCCCCCTGACTTAAAGTCCAGGAAGCACTTAATCTGGGGAAGCAAACAGAGAGAAGGTGTTAAGGCGGGCACAGGAGGTGTTAAGCATGACTCTGTGCCTGAACACCATGAATCCGGCTCGACATTCCATTCGAGTTCTCACTGTCGAGGAGACCGGAGATAAACGAGTCCACTCTAAGCATCACACTTCCATACAGGCAGACATAAAGGCCATAAATGACCTGCTGAAGAAACCATAAATCATGGTGTTAAAGTACCATTAAGGATCATCCCACTGAACTTTACAAGAGGGAAATCACACTAAGTAGCAGTAATTAAGTATCAAGTAAAATCGATTAATGTGGTTGTAAATACATGTGGACCTGTAGCTGCATGCAGTGACCGTGAGCGGCTGCTCTTTAAGATTTACACACTGCCTGGGTACCCAATCAGTTCCATCTGTGGATGTGACAATCTTACTACATCACAGGGAGATTAGCTGTGTGTTTGGGATGATTTAGGGTGACGTTACCGGGAGCTTGGTGAGCGGGGGGTTGCTGACATGCCGGCCAAACACCTCCTCCTGGAACTGCAGCAGCTGCACCACCAGGCTGGACAGAGACTTGTTGGTTGGGGGCTCTGCCTGAATGTACTGCAAAGATGGAGGACAGCTGGGTGTCGAATGGAATCGACACCTTAAAGCAAAGGTGGCCAATCTTACCCGCAAAGGGCCAGTGTGTGCGGGTTTTCACTGCAACTCCTGAATTAGATTACTAATTAGAAGACTAATTGGCTGGAGTCCTCACGCCTGGGTTTGAACAGCTGACCTACAGATTATCCCAAAAGCCTGCATGCACACCGGCCATTTGAAGATAAGATTGGGCAACCCTTCCTTAAAGGGACCATGAGTGAAAAGCAAAATAGCAGACAGTTTAAAGCACTTTCAAATGTATTTATGTGCTTCACAGGATACTAAGAAAACCAAAAAGTGACATTACAGGAGAACAGAGCAGGATAGTTTGGGTACAAAAGCAAACTGATTATGACATTTCCTGCAAATAATCACAACTCTGGCAGAACAGCTGATTACTGATCCATTATTACAGCCTGTCTCGGGGACTGAAATGCTAACTGAAAGCCTGTCTGACATTTGAAAACAGATTGTAATTTACATTTCACACATAATCACTTTTTGGAACATGCAGTTCAGAGTATTCAAACAAATTGTTCTGCCTTATTTCTACCATAAATATAAACTTCATATATTTTCATCAAAAATTTCCCTCAAAACCTACTACTTCCCTCCCAGAAGTCTCTTCAAAAAATTAGAAGCATTGAGCTAAATTACACAGTAATCACGTATTTGGACTTCAGGTATGCCCTTCCCTTCCTAAGTCACATCGCTTCACAGGGAGCAATATTTGGAAGATCAATACAGTTAATATCAGCAGAAATACTAGCCAATAAAAATAAACTGGGATCTACATCGATTAACTGAAATTATTAAGTAAACTTTCCAGGAGAATGCACAATACATTACAGCACAATTAATAGAATATGTCGTATTAACACACATCTGCATTGAATGCCTTATCTAACTTTTGCGAAATTGAGCATACTAGATGGCGCTCTTGTTCTAAAAAAAAAACTAATCACTATATAATCTTGTTATGTTAGAAGATGTGGTTCAAAAAAGTTAAGTGTTAGTGATTAATCTGATAATTAATGACAAAAACTTATTCCAGAGTGATGAACAGGATACAGCAGAAAGGTGTGTTCTCGCGGGACCTACCATGCTGGCAAGCAATCGTTAATTCCCCATCACCATGAGGCATGAGCAACAACGAATCTGGACCGTATGGGACTGATTACCGTTTTGTTTAGCAGTCAAAGTTCTGCCATGCTGTACATATGTAATAAACCATAAGATCTGATGAAAGCCTGCATACAATTACACTTAACATTAGTGTTAACGCATAAATGGATCGACTAATTAATGAAGAAAATACGACATTTCTTTGAGTCTATCGGAGCTCGCTTATTTGGGGCTCAGGTTTGATCCCCTCACAGGGCAGCTCAATGGGGACAGCCTAACCACGATGCACACCCCAGGTTTTTGCCCTGGTTCCGTGCGATGCTCACCGTGTCATCGCTGATCTAAGCGTTACATGTTTTGACAGCCCTGACCATATGCTGCTTTGTGTGTGTGACGGGAGGGGGGCGGCTCCCCTGGCCGTCTGCTTCACAGATAACCCCCTAAATGCTACGCTCTACACAATGAATATTCAACAGTTGACAGTGAAGAGGGAGCGAGAAGCCGAGTCGATCTATATAGCTATGCACGTCTATGTGCGGTGCTTGCTGCATGTGTATCCTTGCATTCGAGCACAGCCGAATTGCTTTGTGCCAGACTCAAACGCAATAAACACAATGCTGGGATATGCACTGAGGTTTAATCCTGTCAGATGATTCACGATCGCCGGCTCCGCGGGGCCATCCAGCCCCGGTCATTCCCATGGCCGATCTGCGCAGACGCTTCCTCGGCATCTTCTCTTTTGTCTCCGGATCTCGGGCTGTGTGCATGGACCAGCTGGACTAGCCCTGCAGACGCCGCTGTTCGCCCTCCCACTACTCCTCTCCTCCTCCTTCTGCTGAACACTCATTCTTCTTTCTTTATTTGCAATACGGTTGGGTCTACTTAAATAGCACGGGCTCGCGGAGAGAGAAAGAGAAGAAAAAAGACAAGCAGTACCTTTTTGTAATTCTTGCCCAACCATATGCGGACGTTGTCGAACTGTGAGATTGTGTCGGCAGCTTCGAAATATTTTACGTTCGGGCCGCCGTCTTTCTTCCGCACCGCCATCTTTGCCTGCAGATGAAGAAAAGATGCCCTTGCTCGCCCTCTGGTGGCGTTCATAAGCTTCGCGGCGTTTGGGGTTTGCTCCGGACGCGAAATTGCGTCCATTTTGGCTCTACTGGCAGTAACCGCAAGCCACCGGATCTGGTCGCATGGTTGAGCCAATATGTCTGACAATGGAGCAGTGATTGCATACGTGATTTCGCGGCGCGTACTGGTATTGATGCATCGATATAGAAATTAAAAATATCAGGAATGAAAATCCAGTAAAAAAAATATCATGCGTTTCTTTTGGGGTATTGTTTAGATTCTTGCTTGTAAGACCTTCCGTTTGCAAAAATCCACACACACATGAACATACAAAAAACACAGAAACGTGCCGCTGGTGGCTGTGTATGAAATAACCCCATCGTTTTAACATAAAACAAATACATTGTCTACAGTTTATTGATGCTGCGGTATCATATATCTGTGTCTTAAATGCATTCAACTTCCCTTTTAAATATAAATAAAGGGGAGGTTGCGTCTGTGTGTGACGTCTCTATTATTTGGTTATATTCCATACATTGTATACGTGCCCTGTCAAAATTTAGGTTATCCATATATATAGCTGTCTTAATTACACTGCTTTTGGCTGTTGTTCATCAAACGTGTCTACAGCGTTGCTCTCCAAGTAGTAACCTATAGGCAACTAAGTAAATGAGCAAATAGGTACGTAATCAGATACCATGTACATTTTCAAATACATACATGGGGATAAGCAACGGTAGTTCATTGCAATCCACAGAGCAGCCGAATCTGGAGCAGTGCTTACATAAAGGAAACAGCAGGGGTCACCGGTGTCTAGAACATTCTGAAGGCTTCAGCGCCAGAGTCGTCGTCACGCTCCAAGCCGGAAGTCTGAAGTGCTTCTCATTGTGATCCCTAAAACAATTAATACTCTTTAGGAAATTGAAAGACTGAATTGTGATCACCACCATTTACTGGATTGTTATATCATATGTATGTTTCTAATTGCCATATAAAGTACCATCTAAGACTATACTGTCTATTGTTATTATTATTTAGTTTTATTGTTTTGATAATTGATAATATTTTTGTTAAAATACCCCCCCCCCCCAATGTGATGTTTGTTCTGTAACAGTAGTTATTATATTCTGATACTTATAAAAGTAATTATATAAATTGTAAGCCTAATTATAATTGTATAGTTATTTTCTCAAGTAGCTTACCCATCAAACCATAAACCGTAATTTTATGTAAATTACCCTTCAAATTAAATAGAACCGTGCGATACTTCATGGAGGTGACGCTCGCGTCCATGTAAAGCCTTACAGTACCGTTTGCGTGAAGCTAAACCGGGAAATTATTTGTGTTACAGACACAGGAAAAATATGAATTATTTTGGACCTACAATAAAATAAAAGTACATTTATTTAAAAATGAAATGATGTAAAACAAAATCGCCATGTCCTTCTATGAAAACATTGACTTGCTGTTATTTAGAATAAGCCTATTTGTTTGTCCCTATTACCGCAAATAAAGTATCATACTAGGCCTAAATAACAGTGAAAAAGGACTAGTGCTTTTAATCAACTGTCATGATCACTGTATCTAAAACTGTCGCTGCCACTGGAACATGAATATTATGCAATTTTCCGTGGATTTACAAAACACATAAGGCGTTTTCCTCTGGTTATTAAAAGTTGTATAAATAATATTATACGTTTGAAGAAATATAATACATTATAATGTAAACATACATTATAATGAATGTAATTAATGTTTTGTAATAAAGCCAGAGTAGTCTTTAAATATTGCGCACAAGTAGACCAAATCAAGTTCCGTTAACTTTTTGTGTTTTTTATTTATAGAATAATACAGAATATTACCCATTTTCTTTAATGTAGCCTATATTTATCCTAAACGCCCAAGCACTATTTTTATCGGACGTGTGCGGTAACCTGCAAACATGCACAGGGTGTGTGTTACTGTTAGCGTGTGCACTACGAGCATACAAAGCCTGCCATTTTTGCGTCTCACTGACCTTTTTCTTATTCTTCTTTTCGACCAGATCCGTTCCCCTTATTATGTGTGTGTGTGTGTGTGTGCGCGTGTGTCTGTATGCTCTGTGAAGGTGCGAGTGAAACGGCCGCTAATTATTTTGTGTATGCTGTGCGTATGTGTGTGTATGCGTGCGTGCATGTGTGTTTGTCTGTGTGTCTCTGCGTGTCGAGGTAAGTGAAGGCTATTGATTATTGTAATCCTCCTATTTGTGAGTCTGTGATCCTCTCGGCCCACCGGCCGACGAAGGAATCGCTAATGGGCCCCAGCGATCCTGCCTCAGACTTCTCCCGGTCCAATTAACTTTCAACCAGAATGTGCTGAGAGAGCGGGGGTGCTCCCATTGGAAAAACATTCAACAAAGCATAACAGCCCAGATTGCCATTAGCTGCTCCTTTTACTTATAGGGTTTCCTCTTTTTGTTACGAGTGGACATATCGCATCACGTAGCGTACACCACGCACAGTTCAGGCTGAGACAGGGAGAGTAAGTATTCACACAGGTGCCACGGCCTTACGGGCGCAATACTCGGTGTTCCTGGTAGCATTGGCCGGGTCAATAATTTAACGCTTTTATTATCACTGCTGAGTTTTCCCTAAATGCAATGCATATTTTCAATAACTTATTTCCTTGAAGACATAATTTTTAAAGAAATTTCTGGACACATTTTAGTACGGACTCAGATATCCCCCTGCACATCCGTGCATTTAATTTACGCGCGAGACCCTGAGTAATCCACTACCGTGGATTTATTCAGTGGGTTAAACTGCACTAATCTTAGTATTTTATATAAATTGTCTGCTATTAAATACCGCGTTGATGGTTTCATTGAATAGGATAACCATTAATATGTGGGAAATGACAACGTGGTAGTACAGAAGAGAAGGATCATGTAATTCAAAAAGGAAAATAGATTGTTCATAATTATTATAAGACGAGCCTGAGATATATGATCGTTATTTAAAATAAATAGATAAAAACGGACCGGGAGAAGGGTTTAATACATGTTGATCTTGGCTTTTAGATTAAACGCGCTTCATAATAAAAATCACAGATCAATACTAAAAACATAGCTGGTATTATTGTGGGAATACTGGGCAGGCCTAAATGACATGCGACATGAAAGTGACAATGAATAGCATTACGCTGTCGGGTTAGTTCGTTTTGGAAAGGCTGATAAACCCACTACTGTAAGGATTATTTATACTGATGTACTGTAATTGTGTGACAGACGGTTACGAAAAAGAAATGTATAGGCTACTTAAAAAATAGAAAATAATGATGCTATAACAAAAATTCTCTACGTTTACTGTAATCGTAACTGTCGATATAACTAATTTGCGATGTTATTTAGTTAACATTGGTAATATTATATGTAATGCAAACGTCTGTATTCACAGAACAGTTATGCTTGTAACGCCACATTAAAACTCTTCTTGAGAAAATGATATACGCAATGTATAGCATGCTAATATTAACGTTAGTCAGAAGAGTGGACCTACTGCTAATTCAATTAAAGATGGTTTAATTCTCCTTGACTTGCTGCATTAAGTTGTGTTCAATACAAGCCCTTGGACCAGTGGAGTTTGATCAGGATTTCAGCCAGGATCTCAGCACGTAGTCCTGAGTGCTCTGAACTGTGCTAATGAACTTCTGACATGTTAGTGTTACCCTGGCTGTGGTCCACACCGGCAGCAATGCGAACAGCTTGTAATGCGATTCGTCACGCCGGCCCAGGGAGGCGACAAAAATGGTCAAGCTGAAATATTTCAAAATGTCCATCAAAAAGTCCGCATTTCCGAAATGAATTCACGCCGATGAAAACTTTTGATTTAATAATTCCATGCCCTATTACAAATTTTGTCCAAACATATTCCTACAATAATATTAGTGAAATAGTTGATATTATTTCTTGTTGTATTATTAGTCTTGTTGAAACTACTAATGCCACTTAATATTAATTCAGTATTTCTTGTACAAGGATCAACTAATTTTTAAATGCTCTTCTGCCCATTTTGCCAGCTGAACTGGGATGAATGGGCATTAACAGTTAATACAAATACATGTACAGGAAAGGGGAACGTTTTATACTAGTTTAAAATTTAACTACATATATTAGACTGACTGTAAATTTGACAGGGCATATAGGTTTTTAAGGCTTTTTTTAAGCATAATCTCATGCATACTGATTATTTTCAAGGCCTTTTATGAATTCTGATCACAATTTATAATGTCTTAAAATACATTGGTAAGAAAATAAGTAAACAATAAGATAAGAATAATAAGAATTAATTTGTTTGTAGTGGGCATAGATGTATTACATAAAATACCTAAACAGAAAATATGGATTTTGCCTCAGAAAATGGTTTACATCAATAATATGATTTCTGTGAAACCTTATTAAAATATTATGCAGCTAAGAGTTAAAGGGCATCAGTTTGAAGCATTTCAGTGATAATATACATATAATAGAGGCCATTTTTTAAATAACAACACACTCTCTTCCTGGAAATTTTCTATATTCTACATGTATTTCCACATGTTGTTTAAATCCCTGCTGTCAGAATCCGGGCTTCCTGAAATGCTGGAAAGCTAACAAGAGGCGAATATTTTTAATTGTGGCCAGTGGTCCAATGTGTCGATAGATATATTGGAAATACAAGTGGACCGACGGCTGCAAAAGGCCAAAGGTCCATGTTTCAGCACCACTTTGCCGGGCTCAGACAGACAGTGAAGCATTTCAATTGAAATCAGCCTAATTACACTGACACCAACCTCCACTGTGTTTGTGTTTATTAGCTCATGCTAATGTAATTCATTAACCTCTGAAATCTTTACCCCTGTGGCTTTTTCACAATTAACACCCACTATTTTATCTTCTCCAGTGAAACACGATGATAAAGACCAGTGTTAACAACTGTATCACACTGTAATGTTGCTTTAATATATTTCATAAAATAACCCTCAGGTCAACTCAAAAATGCACATTGGACATTCAGCTGAACAGTTAAAGCACTCCAGAGCGGTTTTTACAACATACAGTATTTGAATGATCTGGACACACATTTTTATGTACATATGTGTATAACAAAGCGAGGGTTTCACACCATAAACATGTCAGAAACAACACAAACAGATGCTTGCAGCAGTTATATATATTCCACTACGGAAGTTTCCGGTAACTCTATTTGCTTAGGGTCATGAGCTGCATGGCCTGACAGATATCTAACAGTTCATTCCTATGAATAGAAGGTCAGAGCTTCTTCTTGGAGCATTTGCTTATCTAGAACAATCCACAACATAACATCTTTTCTCTCTTTTTTTTCCCCCGACTTGAATCTCCATGGCTCCATCTGCCTTTTGAGTCCCCAGGTAGACAGTCTGCATGATGGGGGTGGGGGCTGTGGGTGGGTCAATCTGCATATATGAGAAATCCAGAGAAGGTGCTATATTTGTTGGTGTTGCCTCCGTGGACTTTGCCCCCGTCCAGCTGAACAAACACCTCATCCCCCACGTCCAAATGCAGGATGACGCTGTTGGAAGCGTAGTCATAGTTCTGATCTGCGTCCTGAGCGATGGCACTGGCCCTTACCTGAAACAGACACAGGACAGTCATGGGCTTACTGGCGAGCGCTGGTACCTGTGAGGTGGGCACATAACTCACAACACGGTTATAAAGACGTGAAACAAGCCATCTAAGGCATTTTGCATTGAATCCCTTTATACTTTCTCTTCTTTAAAGAATGTAGTTTGAAAAAAGTTGCAAAAGTTTTTTTCCCCTCACTGATAGTGGACTGAACTCTCGATGTAAATTCAAAATGTAAGCCTAGGACACTTAATGAGGTTGATTACTCAATTAAGGGTGACAGTTAGGAACTGCTCTCTGCCTGTTTTGCTTCCTGCCTTAACACCTTCTAATATGCATTTTTTTATTATATCTGTATCTAGGCATGAGGCTGCTTCCTTAATTGTACCCATGTTGTACACTGTCATTGGCCGGACTCACATAATGACCATTTAAATGCCAATTGCTATGCTGGGTGGAAAGACATGTAACGGCACAAAGATTTATGGCTTAACTGAATGATATTTCCTTACTTTTAGGAAAAATACAGGATAGTCATAATTGCCTCTACAGTTTCAGCCGACCGCATTTACATCGTATGCAACAGAGGTGTTTCCAGAGGCTGTCAATGTCTCCATTGTGAGAAGACTGTAAATCACACTGCAGACTTGGACAGATGTTTATTATCCTACATCCAATAACACACAGCTGTATAACCACATTTCTACAGTCATCACCGAGATAGCGGTAAGGAAAACAGCTTTTCAAATAAAAGGCAAAAACAACAGAGAATTATGCTGTGACACCAGACGGTCATGTCTTAGGCCTTCCAAAATTGCGTCCTTAAACTTGGCTCTTTGGCTTTGCATGAAAGTGTAAGTCTTCAATATCCATGTGATCTCCTTCTCCCCCCAAAAATTAAGATTAATTACAGCACATAACTGGAACAGTGATTCAGCAAGTAAAGTCTTCCTTAAACAATATTCCAATTCCTGCTGTATTTCAGATATCACTATAAATAGGAATGGTTCCCCTAAAACAATACAAATTAGACTCAAACCCTTAAATTGTTCCCTTTTCCTCTGAATGCATGATTGGATTTTTGAAAACCCTTGGACTTAAAAGGCAAGTCTCTCGGTTACTTTGTTCCGTTAAAGAGCACACGTCGACTTTCAGAAAAACCCTGTCTACACGGGCTGGGGGGCGGGGGCGTCTCAGCAAAGATACATTTCTCTGTGCATCTATAGCAGCAGGATTCAGTGAAGCAGCGACTAAAGCATCTTTACACTAAATTCGGCTTCTTCCTGCTGGCAGCTGCTTGACCTGTTTACTCAGTAAAGTCATCTGATATGGCAGTTTATTTATCATCACGAGATTAATAAAGATTTTATACTTTAATCATTTTTCCAGCGGGAAACGCCTTGGTCTTTTGCTGCCATTTAATGAGTTTCCCATTTAACAGAGAGCATATTTTAAAATGCCTCGCAGAGCTTGGTAAACGTTAAGGGGGGGGGGGGGGGGGGGGGGCGGGGGGGGGGGGGGGGGGGGGGGGGGGGGGGGGGGGGGGGGGGGGGGGGGGGG
>JABFDZ020000090.1:678809-691260 GCA_019775955.2 Pollimyrus isidori | reverse complement strand
AAAAGTGGCCCCCCCCCCCCCCCCCCCCCGCCGCATAAATAACACGGATGACGGTCTTCATCAAATGTGTTCTGACATTTCTTACGGCACCCTGTGAGAAGAATACGACCTTTATGACATCTATGCAAAGGATGTGTGACGTCTAAGGAAAAACAAGCCAAGGAAGATGGGAAAAATGAGGCAGAGCTCTTCAGGAATGACAGAAGTCAGACGCGTGTTCTGAAGATGAGCTGACTGGTTGAAGGTGATCTGATGGGGTGGCCGTAGGATGTTACTTCTGGAATATTTTCTGCATGTGTGAAGGTCTGAAGCCTTCACCATCCACCTGTGATCTTCTCGCTCCCAGCATACCAAGTGCTTTGATTGTCTCACTGCAGCAGAATTTGTTGAAAATATCATTCAAAGACCTTAAATACTCTAGTGAACATTGTCACGAGACAATAAAAAAAATATGCCGACTGTTTGAAAGGTTCTCCTGGCATTACAGAGTGAAATCCTGTTATTCATGACAGCGGGTGCAGAAGGGAAACAAAGACGTAGAATTGGCTGAACCTCCGCCCTTCATCCAAACGCTCTGCACATTGCCCCAGTATCTTCTCAGCACTGCTGAATCAATCATTCCCCAAAACAAGCTGGTGGCTTATTTAAGTAATGAAGTCATCATGCCACAGTTGACCGTGTGGCTCTTGCTGAGGAGACCTTGACTATGATGCTACTTGCTAAAAGTCGTTAAATGGTACACATCATGCTGCCAAACACTACACAAAGTGGAATGAGGTTTCGCAGGCCTGGAGAACTCCTACCTGTGAGTTTAACCACTGCCCATTAAAAACCATTTAGAAGACATTCTAATTAGAAAGGTCTTTTCATCTGAGTCTGTCAAGGATGGAGCATCATGTTGCCTTTGTGTCTCTGGCTTGTCTTTGTGACTCAACTCCAAAAAGCATTTCTGGCCCAGTTTTTTTTTATTATTACTGAGTCACAGGATATTTGTAGCATTTTTGTTATTAGTAGAGTGAGTCTTATGCCTTTTATACGTTGTGGGACAGAGGCAGAGCACAGCATACTCTGGTCACTGGGAGACAAACAAGATGGAGCAGCAAATGGCTCAAATGACGCATTCGCTGCCTGAAGTGCACATGTGGAATAAACGAGGCACTCAGGGTAAATAAATGCAATGTAGTGTGGGAAAGAGAGAAAGGAAGAAGGCAAAGAAGGGGCCATGGTCTGCCATCATGTAAAGTGGTGCATCCTGGGAAAGAGTGGATACAGATGTCCTGCAACTGCTTTTCAACATGTACACAGGCAAAGGCTAATTTCTAATAGGAAATTCTGGTTCCTTGACCAGTGCCTGGTGGAAAATATCAACCAAGGCAATAAAGTCTACAGATAACCCTGAGATTATAACGTCACATTTTTGAAACTGATGAGAAGCTGTAGCAAACTAACATTGCTTCCTCTCCTTATCCATATATTACTCAGCTCCCTCCGATCCATCTCATTTGTCTTGATCTCATTCAGCCATTCATGTCATTCTATCTGTTGCTCCATCTCTCAACCCTCTGTCTTCTCTCCTCCATTAAGCTATCCATCTTCTCCCACTCTCTTGATCTCCCCCCCAGCCCCATCTTCATCCTGCTAAGCAGCATCCCTGATTCAGCACGAGCTCTCTGCTCCCCTTCGCCAGAGAGCGTGAACTGTACGGTTGACTGACACTGAGTGTGAGGTCAATGCATTCATAAGAAATGACGGCTTGCATGAGACTTTTGAGGGAGCAAAAAATGCATCTTTTACACTGTACTATCCCAGATAGTTACTTGAGGCTTTGCACTGGCTCACCTACATATCCAGGTTCGACAGCACAACAACACACCACCAGCACATTTTTACTGACCAACTGACAGGTGTCATAGTAACACAGGATAGAGAGTGAAAAAGTACAATTAATTGTGCATAGGTGGATCAAGATTGCCGGGACATTCTACCAAAACATCAGGGGTGTGCAGTCAGGCACTGTGTGAGAACTTTTCAGAAATCTAGATATGCCAATAAGAAATGAAGCAGAGGCGCTTGTCATTGTGTAAAAACACACTGGCAGGGGTGCCCCCCTCCCGTGCCAGCCATGTTTGTCTGCCCATCTCTGGGGCCGCAATGCGGTTCCTGTCGATGATGTTTTTTTAATTGACGCGGGGTAGTGGCCCTGATCCAGAGCCATTGTGTATTCACCGGCTTCGCTCCTCCTCGTCGCCCTATCACATCTGCAAAGTGAGCCCACAGGACGGATTTCAAAGTGCGCGAATCGCGCTAAATTATTTAGCTGACTGAAAAGATAATTAACGGCGAATCGATGGACAAGCAAAGAGTGGTGGGGCGGGAGATCTCATCAAGACGCGATGAATGATTTAAAAGGCGGATCAGAATGGAATGACAATACAGGACTGTATGAAGGAGACCTGCCACTCTATGAAACCTGTAATATTCAGGTTACTTGTCATTTTCCGGTCTCTCATGTGGACAAACGAATTGCCACATGTTTATCAAGTTAAAGGCTTTATTGTGCGTCTGGGCCAAAAATCTGAAGGAATCACGAAAAATGTCCTTAATACGCAAAGCTTTGCACATAGTTGCAACCTCATTTTAGAAAGAATTAGGATGATTCATTCAAATAAGATATTACTTATACCAGTCAATAATTCAGATCTCAAAGCTGTTCTGTGAAACACTAAAGTGCTAAAGTGCCCCCATCCGTAACCTAATGAATTATGGGATTTAATTATTTGATTTGTTTTAATCAGAAAAGCAATGCTTGAACTGAGTGAAATTATCACCACATGATGTCGTTTTACTTGGATAGTTTTAGAATTTGCAAAGGAAAATTGCACAAAGCTTGAGCCACAATTACATGAAGAACTGCCTAATTCTTTACGATTACTCACTGTTTTGGTTTGTCCAGAGCAGTGAAATGCAGCCAAACAGAGACATCTGCTACAGTTTTTTGCTGGTGATGTGGAATTACAGTGTTCGTCTGATGTCCACAGCCTCACAAATCTTCTCATTTTTACAGTCACAGGTTTTCAGACACATTTCAGGTCCATTTCAGACCTTTTCGTCTGTGAACTTCATTAAGACTCACCCATACTGCACGCTACGATGTCAGAAAGCGAACAGAATGATGGCTAATTAAGAGAAGCACTTCCGTTCCCACTGCTCTCCATTAGCATTGCTGTGGAGAACAGTGACCCTGAGATTCAGCCCCTATCAGCATAAGCCTGCTGACAGCTCTGCTAGAAAGGGCAGTATAAAGGTCTGAGGCACTGCAGTTGACCCCAATAACCTGATAGCACAGTGGTAGTTTGTGAAAGTAAACATGGATTAACTGACTCACTAAATGTCCTGTAAAGGTTTTTAGTGAAGTGATGCAATAAAGTAAAAACTCACAGCCCTGACTGGAGCATCTGAGTCCTTTAAGTCATTAGTAGTAATTATGAGGGATCTGAGTGGATCTGAGACCTTTAAATCAAGCCCCTTTGCGAACTGAGTTTTTTCTCAGATTCCTTGATCTATTATTATCCTCCAGCTGAATTGGAATTTCATTCTCCAACATGCCCTGATTGGTCTCATGGAAGATGTCTTTACTTCTTGCTCCTATGTAATTGCTTCAGAATGAGAGATTCTGTGAGGACTGGAACCCAACCGTTAGTGGCGTGGTTCACTTCAGTGTGGGTGCCACCCCGATCACCTAGCTGCCTGGCCGCTCCGTCACCCTGCGTCGCCGTGCCCCCGATAGCCAGGCTGTATTTAAAACATGCCGTCTGGGATGTCTGCCCGTGTCACAGCGCCGCTCTGTGTGCTCGAAGATAAAGTGCGGGCCAAGGTAACATTTCATCACCCCTGCTTCTGGGCCTTAATTCAGGCAGGTGTCTTTCGGGGTCGTAAATGTAGCTCAGGGAAAGACATAAACAACCTTTAATGCTTTAGTAGGCGCTGTTGCCGGGAGCGTGTCCCATCTTATTGTTTCTTAATCTCGTTCCTAAAGGACTCTATACTGTAAAGTGATGAGGACTGGACTCCCTCAATCAGGCCACCCGTGTCTTTCACCATCATCATTACATTACTTGGTGTTGTTTTTTTGTTTGGTCTTTACACATCCAGACCCAAATGTCACGCCAGTAGTAGCCCATCCTTTGACCGAGCGCCTCCTTTACTTCTGTCTGCTTTTACACCAAAGAGCCTAATTTTTCTGCACTCCCACCCTCTATCGTTGTTAAATCTGTCTCCACTCCTGTTCCCCTCCTTTGTCACATGGTCCAATCTGCTGACCTGCCCAGAGCAGGTCTCACATATCCCTATAGCTCATCCATCCATTTGTGAAACCACTTGTCCCATTCAGGGTCTTAGAGGGTCCGGAGTACAAGGCTGAGAACATGGATGGGGTGCCAACCCATCGCAGATATTCCTACATTTTTCTTTATATTAATAACTTCTATTTTTCTGATTGCCCCTGGTCTAATCCACCTTCTTACACTTATTTCCAGATTTTATTCCCAGTTTCCCCTCTTTATTGCATGTAGGTCTATATCTTTTCTAGAAGTTGTTCAAGAACTGGTACAAGGTTTGCTAAATGACAGATTCCCTAAAACACCAACCTCTCAACAGCTCCCTGTCTCTGACATTTTTGCTGTAAACCACAATCTCATAATGCATAGTTAATGCTGTGTTAATATCCAGAAACTAAGGCTTTGTTGCTTGTCATCAGTTCACTAAATATCGAATTTCAACATTATAACAACATACATGTTATTCACCGATCTTAGTATAAGCACTTAAAAGGGCGAATATCAAACTGGCTGTACAAATTATATCATACAAATAATGTCCAGGAAGATCATATATCCATGGAAATGTATGGCATAAATCAGTGAGCCCGCACATTGTCTTGACAGGGAGAGACACAAGGATGGAAGGAAAGATAAATGGATGTCTTGCTTACACAGATGAGCCCCAGATAGACAAGGAGAAGACAGACACAAATAAAAGCAATGAGGAGACAGGGTGATAAAAGAGCTTACGGTGATAAAGTAATTTGGCAAAAGTTGTGCTAACACAGGACACAGATCAGACACGGACAAACAGTGACACACAAAGGTGGTAATCTTGGCCTGACCTGCCCATTCTTCTTCAGATCCGCCCACATGCTGGTCCCATCGCCTCCTCTCATGAGAACGTGGTAGGTGAAGTAATAGATGCCGGGCAAAGGGCAGGTGAACTTGCCAGTGTTTGGCTCATAGTAGTTTCCTACATTGGTCACCACATCGTCAAACTTGAGCACGTCGCTGCCCTCGTGCTGCTTACGGAGACCTGCATAGAAAGCAATCTTTGGACTGTAGGAGGACACATAGCCGCCCGGCCCAGGCCCAGGGGGGCCCGGAGGACCGGGCTTACCCGGCTCTCCAGGGGGCCCTCGAGGGCCAGGGGGACCGGGAAGGCCAGGATTGCCACGGAATCCAGACTTGCCTCTTCGTGCTGTGAAATCTGGAGGCGGTGGGGAAACGACAGCCAGCTCGTGGCCACTTTGGGCTGGGGTGAAAGGGTCACAGACCATCCTGCAGCTGCCCAACATCTCATAATGGGTCCCCCCACCTCCAGCACCCCCCGTTTTAGTGCTGTGGACCAATAGCGGAATGGCGACTAATAGAACAAGCACCATAGCCACACCCACTGCCACTCCGATGACGCGCTTCCTGCGGCCCAGCCGAGTGGCGGCCAGCGTGAGGAAGTCCTCTTCCCCTTTGGAAGTAATGGTGCCGGCCAGCCTGAAGCAGCACTCAGATGCCGGAGACTGAGGTGTGAAAAGAGTGCGGGATACAGAGATAACAAATTTGGCAGAGGCAGCGTATAGCGAGGAACGTAGAATTTGAGATTGTTACTGAGGACCTGGCAAGACAGTATGTAATGGGGGAACCTGGAATAATGCAGGGAGGAAAGGAAAGGTGGGGGTCTTAGGAGGATAACACCATGGCAACAAAAGAGGGATGAAACATCAAGGAGTTAGAGGGGATTGAAATGGATGACAAACTAGGTTGAAGCAATTTTGTGCATAAATAAACTCAAGAGCAGAGCTCAACGAGTGGTGAAGTAGGTGACAGATTTGGCTTGATGTTTTAGGAGTCCAGAAGGTCAATGAAGGGGATCTCCTTGAGTTACCCGGATCCCATCTACGGGGATACCTGTGTCTCCCACTTCTTTAACTCCCCAGTGTCCATTTTGCGGGCAGGAGAGGGATTAACCCTCCACTACAGTAAATAGAATCACGGTTTTCTATTTCACGCTTTCTCTCAAATTCTCTGGTGACTTTTGTACCGTTTCACGCCACAGCCAAGGTCAGCATAGCAGAAGGGAGCTCAGACCTTTGGAGTGACGTGCTTGGTGAGACGAGACCGTCACCAGTTACACCTTAGTGACACGGTGTGACTGAAGAGCCCAGGCAGTCAGATAGCGGATGGAAGATTTGGAAATGAATACTGGTCAGAACAGTAAGAGATTCTGTGGCTTGGGCTACTTCAGCTCTGTGGGGATTCAGGGTTTGCCAAGGATGCCTCTTTCTTCTGCCTTTATGATCACGTCCAGGGGAATGTGCTGGAAATCCCAGGAGGGCAATAGCTGTATGGATGTGGGTGTGATGTGTCTTGGGGATGTCCTCACTTAAGAAAGGGGCTCATTAGCGACTTCGTATCTCACGTGCCCACATCTGCCATCTACAAATGCACAGAGGAAATTCTAAGGGAGAAAAACAGAAGAGAAAATTATTTTATAGTTGACATGTACAGAAATTATGGAATTCAACTCTATAAGATAATCAAAAGCAACTTCTTTGAAGATTGCATTTTAAAGAAAACATACAGCTACATTGGAGATTTAACTTGAATTTACATGTAAATTAATTAAACATATATACATTCAAAATTAAATAATTTAAGACATAGCTATCGGATTACAGAAAGTTGCCTCATTAGAATACAAATATAATTAATGCAAATAATGCATGTAATAACTTTATATGAAATACCACACTTTAAGGCCCGTGTCTATATTTTATAATTAAAATTATATTACTATATAATAATAATAATGATAATAATAGTAATAATAATAACAATAATAATAATAGTAATAATAATAATAAGAAGAATGATGCAGGAATAGTTTCGTACCATGCTTGATGCATCGAATAATATCATCCACTGATTATTATTGTTAGTTTCATATTTTATTTTTTTCTAGAACAATCGTGACTGTTATAATAAAGCCGATAACTACGCTCATATCTAAAGAAAACGCCCGAGAAAAATACTTTTTTTCTGAGCGGAAATAGACCAGCTATAACTTTCGGATGTGCTCAAAGTAACTCGGAAAATGGCACAAATTTTAACAGCTCGTGAAATTCAGAAAAAATAAGCGTCTCTTACCTTTTCTTCTGCAGGATTCTGTCGGAGAAACGTGACATTTTGCGGGGTTTGGTGTAAGTGCTGTCCGGTCTGGGCAGAGATTTATGTGAGTTATTTAGTCGAGTTCAGTGTTTGATAAATGGATGAAATCGGTGAAATCGTTTCGCTTTCTCCGCAATCTCCGTCCACCTGCCGCCGCATTAAAGTGCAGGTAGCGCTTCTTCCACTAACACCAGCTCCGTTAAGCAAACGCAAAACTGCGCTCCGGCTGCCGTCCCCCCTCGAAATCCTTTCTGTTTCGATTTTTCAACTAGGGAAAAAATTGAAATCTACGAAGTTGGAAGACAGAACCGAAGCGCTCGGTCTAACAGCCACAAAAAAGACAAAAAGCGAGTCCGTTAAACCTGCCCAGTAAAATCCTAAACGAACCTTAAACAATCTGCATGACTTTGCCTTTACTACTCTGTTAAACGTTTGAGTTTTTATTTGAGATCTTTGTTCGGAGCGCAACAGTTTTCGCACTTGCCCGACACCTGTGAGATATGCGGCGCTCCTTCGCTCCTGCTCTCCCTTGGTTACCCCGCCCTCACGAACTGTCACCCTCCGGCACATTCTCCATCCCCCCCACCCCCCATTTCATATCAAACATGCACCCCCAGCATCTGTAATATCTTTCGCGCTCTAAACTTTACAAAAAAATATAGTTGCCTTTAACGATTATTATTTTTATTTTTTTTGCTATATAGTTTTATGATTTGCGGGAGTGATTTGCTGACTGGATGGGGAGGAGTCGTTTAAACTCATAAATACAACCGGATCAAATAACCATTAAATAAATAACAGTCTTATTATTTCCCCAGGATTAGGTCAACATTCACATTAAGAGCCTTACCCATTCATAGAAATAGGTATTTACTGGCATCCAACTTACTGGAGTACTTCCTGAGGTACTTACCAGTTTACACGGCTGAATATTTCACAGTAAAGTGCTCATCTATTACCACTCCTGAATATTTACCAAATTCATTTCCAGTAAAACAGTGGATCTGTTCCTTTAACATATGCAGGTGGTATTCAGCGCTGCTATTTCTGCAAAGGTTTGTCAGTTGAAAGATGAAAAGATTTTTCATGTCTATTCATTTTTTTTCTACCACTGTAAACTGTAATCTTTACACTTTCGTCTTCATCATTTACATTACATTTTATACTGCACTATTACAGATGAATGGACTAGAATTGGTACACACTTTGGGGAACAGAAAACAGCAATAATTAGATTTGTGTCACTAAGAGGTCAAATTTGCCTCCGTAGACCCTCCACATGTTTAAGGAGAAATGGTTTAGTGCTGCGGCAGAATTAACTCTGAGAGAGTTCATTTCTGCATTCAGCGAGCCCAAATGAACTCTTTCAGAGTGGATTTAGGCCCGTCACTTTTAATGTGAGAGGCGACAGCAGTCACAGCAAGCTCTGGCATCTCCGTCTTAATGTCTGTTTGGTGTGCAAGCGCACTGGGGGCCGTGCCTGTCCTTCACACCAACCCCGTGCACAGATTTCCCCTGCGGGCGTCTGTCATTTCCTTTAGAGAAAATGCCAGGCAGAGACAGGTAATCCAGAGGAGGTGCTCTCTTACAAGAGAAAACAATGGTGTTTTGTCCAAGTTTTCCCTCAGGAGACACAATGAACAATGTATGTGCGAGTTGCATGACATCTTCCATTGAATCAATTAACGGCCCAGAACTTCAGTCCAGTGGACAGTGTCGGCACAGAGACCTGTTGACATGTGTGTCCCACGTGTCATTGTTGTTTTTCGTTTTTCCTTCCTCATGTATTTTACGTTTCACATTGTACTAATTAAGCTTCCAGAGTAAAGCACACTTGTAGAGACCAGGGAGCAAAATATCGTTCATTATATCCTCGGGAAAGTTCACATAATAAGAGAATGTTTTTTTTTATTCTAAGAAGATGAGAGAGAAAATAAAATGTCTGAAACCGGTGCATGTTTTGCTTGCTTCTATCTCTGTCAGTCTCTCTGTTTCTCCAGCATTCAGACCTCATTAGTAATGAAAGACACATTGCTGCTGACAAGCCTAACCTCTCCCCCTCTCTCTCTCTCTCTCTCTCTCTGTCTCTCCCTCTTTCGCTCTCTCTTCTCTCTCATTTCCTCTTCCTCTTATACCTTCTTCCTCTCCTTTTCCCCTTTCTCTTCCACTTCTTCACTTAGTTCCTCTTCCTCTATCCTCACTCTCTTCACCTTCCTTTCTCTCGCTCTCTTTCACTTACTTCCACGCTCTATTCTCTCTCTCTGTCCTTATCGCTAACTCTTCCCCTGCTTGTATTGCTGTCACTCTTTTTCTTCCTTTTCTGACCATGTCAAACATGGACCTTTCTAAATATAATTGTTTCACTCAACTTTATGTTGTCTTATCTCAGCATGTCATGTTCTATTGTTTTTGTTTTTTCTAAGTGTCAATTTCTGTGTTGAATTTTGAAAGTCATTGAATATTAAGATATAACAATCTACTATTTTCTGTAATGATAAATATTTCTTCTTTGAAAAACAAAGTTAAAGACACAAACGGATTGAGCAAACAAATGGTTTATATCTGCTTGCAGCCTTTTAATTCTGAACAATGTAAAACAGTTATTCGTGAACAAGAATTCATATCTTAAGAGAAATACATCTGAGGACAATGTTGCAGGTGGAAGTAACTTTTTTATTACGAATAAAGGATCGATTTTCTGTTCACGCACTACTCCTCTGCAGCCAGGGACATTTGAAGGGACTTAACCATATGAATCTGAATGGGTCAATCCTTCAGAACCATTTGTTGGTTTTACTGATTCACTTCACTGATTTATACAATGCTTGTGTAAGTGCAATGGTAAGAAAAAAAATGGTTTCATTTGACCCAGGTTGACACCCCTACCAATACACATATGAATGAGCCTTTCGATTTAACCAAATCTTTATCTAACCACATGAAAAATGTTTGCTGGTGGGAACAGTATGTTATTTGGGGGGGGGGGGGATAAACATAGACATCCCTATGCGGGGGTCCCATATGTGGGGGTCTCCTATGCGGGGGTGCCCTGTGCAGAGACTACAGGGGGGAAGTTGTAGACCAGGGGTGGGCAATCTTATCCGCAAAGGGCCGGTGTATATGCAGGTTTTTGCTGCAACTCCCTAATCAGATTACTAATTAAAAGACTGATTGGCTGAGGAGTCCTCACACCTGGGTTTGAACAGCTGACCTACAGGTTATCCCAAAGACCTGCATACACACCGGCCCTTTGCGGATAAGATTGCCCACCTCTGTTCTACACTCTAGGGGAGAAAGTAGCAGGTTTTGTAGCTGGGAAACGGGAAGTGCATACAAGGGGACGCGGTACCTTTTAGAGACGTCCGTGAGCCGTGTTTGGCAAACAGGCACGCAAAGCACTTGATCAGCCCCTGACGCGTCGGCTGGCCTGCACCTGCGCTAAATGCCTTACAGTGCCACACTGCTTCTGCCTGGGGTGCTGCAAGCCATCTTCATCACTGCCGCGGCTCAGACAATTCACTGGAAATTGGATTTTTAGTGCCTGTTAAAATATTACTGAGCTGATTAATATTGAGATACACGCGTGCGCCCCCGCCCTCACTCCCTCCGCGTGGCACCTCCGCTCAGACGTCCTCCTGCTCGCTCGTCTCTTCCCGCGGGTGACAGCCGGGCTTCCTGTCGGTCGTGCGTGCCAGTGCCGCTTATAAACGGATGCCTAGCTACCTTTCAGAGTGCCGTGTTTATTACCACGTTGCGTGAAAGGTGTTTAGAATTGTGTTCTGGATGTGTCTCCTAAATCATGCCGAGTCTGGCATTATGGGATCTCACTAGTTGGTGGGAGAGGCTCTGTCAAAAACACAGGATTAAGCTCCGCCATGTGTCCTTTATAAACAGTTGCTAAGAATTTGTTGTAATACTCCTTGTAATATGTTCCAGCATGTCCCATGTGTTCCTTTGTTATTATGGGTGGCGCGTGGCTCTGTTCCTCTCACTGGAAGATGCCTTGAATCCTGTGACAGAGTGACGTCCCTGTTGGGCCCTTGAGCAAGGCCCTTATCACCAGTCGATCAAGGAACTGTCTGGCCTTGCTGTCCAAACCACACTTATACGACACTTTGGACAAAAGCTTCCGCTAAATAAACAAATGTAAATGAATGAGAGAAGTTGCCCCAAACACAGGGACACGTCTAATAAATATAGATGTTGTGCTCAGAGCATTCTGGTGCTCTGCTGGAGGGTGGGATTAGCACATGTTTGGTCTTGAGAAGCACCTGCACCTTATGTCCTTTTATATCTGTCACATCATTGCATAATGTCACTCAAAGCCAGCTCTAGCTAACAACATCAGAGGGCTCTAAGGGCCTGAAACCAGAACTCCTTCAGGCATCAGCGGTGACCCTCCCAGGCTACGTGTCCACAGCATGTAGAATATTAGTTTGTTTCTGACTGAAGAGCGGCTGGAATGTGAAATGAAGAGGACCTTTGAATCAAAGCGAAAGGGGTGAAATTAGAGAACCCTGTAGAGATACAGACGGAAGCCTCCTCAGGAAACCAAGAGGTCACGTGTAAACCAATCTGGTGGCAAGCAAGGGCAGCAAAGGGGACTGCAAGGTGGCAGGGAGGGGGACAGGCAGTGTGGACTGCAAGGTCACCACTTCATCAATGGGGAAAGAGTGGAGAATGAGGAGAGTAACCGGGAAACAGACTAGTCCTCAGGCTGCAAAGACCAGTGGAGGACAGGAGAAGCGGACAGTGCAAACACAGAACTGGTCAGAGGCCGAGTGTGTGACAATCAGATTGGAGAGTTTGAATAACAACGTTTCTCCTCAATTTATTGGCCCTTGCTTATCGGCCATGCCCCACCCCCTACCCCGGCCATGCCCCACCTACTACCGCGGCCATGCCCCACCTCCTACCCCGGCCATGCCCCACCTCCTACCCCGGCCATGCCCCACCTACTCCCC
>JABFDZ020000090.1:600015-620356 GCA_019775955.2 Pollimyrus isidori | reverse complement strand
AAATGATCTTGCGGGCCGGATATGATTACACGGCGGGCCGGATGTGGCCCGCGGGCCGTGAGTTTGACACATGTGGTATAACCTTCCAAATTTTTTCCAGTTCCTGTCCATACCCGCTAGGTAACTCTGTGTAGCCCTGGGGTGTCACTGTCCAAGTCTACCTCTTCCCCTGAAAGGTGAAGGCAAACCAGTACTGGGAATCTGTAACTACTGGAATAGAAAAGAAAGCATTGGCCATTTTGCCTCTGCTGGTATGGACGCCAGGATCATAATTGGATTAGGTACAATAGGAGGTCTGGGGTGTATGGCTGCATTTAGACTGCTCAAATCCTGTACAAATCTCCAAGCACCATTTGCCTTTTTCACAGGTAAGATAGGAGAATTAATTGGCTGTGGCGGAGCGATCTTAGATGCCCTTAAAAATAGCCGACTACACCACCCCAGGGACACTGCCCCCGGGGACACCAAGAACCCAAAACTCCAATATAGCACGCAGGTGCATTTCATTGGACAGGGCCAGAGACATGAATCAGTAAAACAAGAGTTTATTACATTTCAATGGAAGAGTCAAACATCCATCACACGCACAATAGAGCTAAAACCCCATGACGCTCAACCCTTACAGTAGATCACCCCGGAGGAAGACACCCCAGATCCCTAGACCAGGAATGTTCCGCGGGCAGGACCTCTGTGGGTACTGCACAGGGGCACCAACGGCCACCCACACAATCGTAGTGAGCTAATGCCCGTGACTTATGCTGCATGTACCACTAATGAGGTCTGCCACCAACCAGGAGGGTACTGTGCTGGGCTACTAGCCCTAAAACACAAACAAGAAAGCGAGAAACCGGGTTAGTAGGTGCAGGTGCTTTCCTTGATCACGTGAGGCCTGTGTAACTGCCCAGACATAAATCCAAAACCACAGCAATTGAAAATAAATAAACAAACCAAAGAAAACCAACTTACACAATCTTGAGGCAGTAGGTAGGCTATACGCAGAAATCGGCAGCGGAACGGCGCCACTCCAAGGAAGCTCCAGGCACCGAGGTTCCATGCTGGGCTGCCCCCAGTCCTAACCCAGGCTGGATGGAATCTCCCCCACGAGCTCCACGAGATACGCAGTGTTGATCGTCGGTAAAACAAACAGAAAACAAAACACAAAACAAAACAGAGCAAAACAGCGGCGGGATCCACATTCCCGCAAATCTGTAATGTATTAAAATAGTTACTGAACACATGTGGATAACCCTGCCGATATCTCCAATATACCTACCGCCAACCTGAGGACTTATAACACAGCTGGGGATGCCTTCGCCACCTCCCCAACTACAAAGACACAAGCCATAATTAAGGGATAATACAGGTGCGCCGAATAACCCCCTGTGCGCCCGCACCACAACTGCTACCTCCACTGCCAGCAACAGGAATTGCGTCTCAGCCATACCTAACATCCACCTCCTATATACGGTGTTAAGCCCCACCCAACACAGGGGAACCAACAGGGCACCAATAAATCTTCCCCACATGGCAAATAGGCTATTTCCTTAATAGCACCCTTTTCACCAGATCTGCATGTACTTTTCTCACTCCCTTCTCTGCTTCTCTAGATACTGGTTACTGGGCCTGGTGGACCTTGAGGCCTTATCCTGGAACTCCCCCTCACTCTCTCCCAAAACTGCTCCCTCCTTACTCGAGCTTCAAAAGCCACCAGATCCTGTCTGCCTTCTCTTCTCATGCATATATTCCTCTTTTTTCCACTTGCCCTTTTGCACTGAATTGGCTCTCGCCCTCTGACATGCTGGTTAATCTCTCTGACTAGTATGAGCACGGGTGTTCTACCTGGTGTCCGGCACCCCAGACCGCCTTACATATACGCTCCCAAGCATTGGCTACCTACTTATCTTTATTTTTCTCTTTAACTGCTTTTTCTACGACTATTTTTACCAGCTGCATCTGTCCCCCGTCATTTATTTCCTGATCAAACTCGTGTTTCATTTTTAATTTGCCCTGACTGTTTTGATTCCTTGTCTAACAACCCTTCTGCCTTCGGGTGTCGATTCACTCACCCACACTTAGTACACCGATTTATTGACTTGGAATGTCCTACTTTCAAATACCACCAATACATAAAACAACAACTTTACAAACAACAATACTGCATTCAGCCGTAACTCACGGTTGAGTCTCCCCTGAAAAAGGCACGCCTCACAAGCTCAATCCCAGCCAAACAGGTCCACTCCCAGCCGACACCCCCCCTGGTCCCCAGCAATGTCAAGTTATCTGTATACACAACTGAGACAACCCAGGTGGGGCTCAGCTTATCGGCCGCATTACTGGTGTTCTGACTCGACCAATGCCGGCAAAAAAGCATTCAGGTGCATGCGGCCGGGCTGGCATGCTTTTTGGCGTTCAATTGCTGAGAACTCCCCTTTGGTTCTGACAAACTGTAAGATCGCGAGTAGAAACAGCAGAGCTGCAGGCAAGTTCAACCAACAGAGAGTGAACGGCGAGCACACTGGACAGGAAGAACCCACAACCTTGCTCACACACAAATCAGCACACTCGCACACAAAATTGAGACTCCTAGTCTTGGGACTACAACCCGGTACTTTTGGGATTTTAACCCAGGGACTAAAATGCAGTACTTTTGGGATTTTAATCCAGGGACTCCTACCCGGTACTTTTGGGATTTTAACCCAGGGACTCCTACCCGGTACTTTTGGGATTTAAACCCTGGGACTCCAACCCAATACTTTTGGGATTTTAACCAAGGTACTCCAAACCCGGTACTTTCGGGGCTATTCACCGCGGGACTCTAACCCGTCTTATTCACCTTGGGACTCTAACTCGTCGCTTCCGAGGGCTATTCACCTCAGGACTCTAGCCTGTTTTAGAGAGGGGGACCTTGTGGGTGAAGAACTAGACAAAGTGTGGCTCAAAAGTCCCCATATGAAGAGAAAAATTATGGAACCACGTTTTCCCTTGGATGCAGGTGTGGGGGTGGGGCTTGATGGCGAGTGCCTGGTGACCAGGCCAATACCATTAGGGCCTAATCGGGCACAACCCAAACAAGGCACGCGAATCCCCCCTCCAATAAGCTCACCACCCATGGGAGGGGCCATAGGGGTTGGGTGCTATGTGAGCTGGGCAGTGACCAAAGGCAGAGACCCTGGCGGTCCGATCCTCAGCTGCAGAAGCTAGCTCTTGGGACATGGAATGTCACCTTTCTGATGGAGAAGGAACTTGAGCTGGTGCGCAAGGTTGTGAAGTTCCAGCTAGACGTAGTCGGGCTCACCTCGACGCATGGCTTGGGCTCTGAAACCAGTCTCCTCGAAGGAGGTTGGACCCTCTTCCACTCTGGAATTTCTCACGGGGAGAGGCGCAGAGCGGGGGTTGGCATACTTATTGCCCCCGGGCTATGCACCTGTACATCGGGGTTGACCGCAGTGGACAAGGAGGTAGCCTCACTTTGCCTTTGAGTGGGGGGACGGGGTTGTTTGTGCTTATGTGTTCAGTGGCAGTTACCCACTCTTTTTGGAGTCCCTGGAGGGGGTGTTGGAGAGCACTCCACCTGGGGACTCTCTTGTTCTACTGGGGGCCTTCAATGCCCACGTGGGCAATGACAGTGAGACCTGGAGTGGCGTGATTGGGAGGAACACCCCTCCCTCGATCTGAACCCGAGCGGTGTTTTGTTGTTGGACTTCTGTGCTCATCATGGATTGTCCATAATGAACAGCATGTTCAGGCATAAGGGTGTTCATATGTGCACTTGGCACCAGGACACACTAGGCCACAGTTCAATGATTGACTTTATAGTTGTGTCATCGGATTTGCGGCCGCATGTCTTGGACACTTGGGCTGTCAACTGATCACTACCTGGTGGTGGGTTGGCTTCGCTGGTGGGGGAGGAAGCCGGCCAGGCCTGCAGGCCCAAGCGTATAGTGAGGATCTGCTGGGAAAGTCTGGCGAAATCCCCTGTCAGAAGGAGTTTCAACTCCTACCTCCGGCAGAACTTTCCCATGTCCCGGGGGAGGTGGGGGACATTGAGTCCGAATGGGCCATGTTCTGTGCCTCCATTGTGGAGGTGGCTGACTGGAGCTGTGGTTGTAAGGTGGTCGGTGCCTGTCGCGGCTGCAATTCCCGAACCTGCTGGTGTACACCAGTGGTGAGGGCTGACATCAAGCTGAAGAAGGAGTCCTATCATGCCTTTTTAGCCTGTGGGACTCCAGAAGCAGCTGACAGGTACCGGCAGGCCAAGCATAGTGTGGCTTCGGAGGTCGCTGAGGCAAAAACTCGAGTATGGGAGGAGTTTGGTGAGGCCATGGAAAATGACATCCAGCAGTTCCGTGCGGGAAAGCGGTGCAACACTATTTATGGTGGGGATGGGGTGCTGCTGACCTCAACTCAAGACGTTTTGGGTCGGTGGAGGGAATACTTTAAAGACCTCCTCAATCCCACTGACACGCCTTCCAATGAGGAAGCAGAGGCTGGGGACTTGGAAGTAGACTCACCTATCTCTGGTGCAGAGGTCGCTGAGGTGTTTAAAAAGCTCCTCAGCGGCCAGGCCCCAGGGGTGGATGAGATTCGCCTGGAGTTCCTTAAGGCTTTGGATGCTGTGGGGCTGTCCTGGTTGCAGTATTTGGACATCGGCAATGCCTCTGGACTGGCCTCTGGACTGGCAGACCGGGGTGGTGGTCCCCTTCTTAAAAATGGGGACCAGAAATTGTGCTCCAACTATAGGGGGATCACACTCCTCAGGCGCTCTGGCAAGGTCTATTCACCTTCTTGTAGAATTAAAATACATTATTAATGTCTGTTTCCAATTTTAATAATATAATTTAAATCGATCACCAAGATAATAAGTATATACTTTAAAAGACTCGATTTCTGTTTGGTTGAGTTAAAGTCCGTCCTTTGTGTGACGATTATGTGACATATTTGCTAACGTCATGCCCGGACTGACTTGTGGAGGTCACGTGTTCCTCTAGTGGAGTCCTCCTCTACTTTCCTAGTAGCCGCTTGAGCACGTGTTCATCACCAAAACAGTTTGAGCTGCTTATAACAAGAAATCCATACTACAGCCAGATCAGTTTTAGAAATACACACATTCATATCCTTATGACTCTACTGACACTCTTGACAGTTTCTTCGACCTGCTGATAAGTTTCCAGCCAATATCTTTGAAGTCCACATGAAATTGGGCTGAGGATGTAGGCTTTATTGAATCATTTACAATGAATCATTTACAATGAATCATTTACAATAGTTTTGAAAATGGAGGTCAAAGCGGTAAGCTTTGTGACAGTAATCTAATTAATGAGCATAAGATGTGTGTAAAAGTTGGTGATTTCTTATTAAGAATAATTTGTTATATAAAAGGTTGGCCTGATCAGTTTACATTTGTGAGGAGAAATGGTGCCCCCTGTGTAAAGTATAAGTTTACAGCACCTGGTATTCCCTGACTGTCTCCCATGCAAGGACTAACCTGGCCCGACTCTACTTAGCTTCCTGGAGTAGCCATTTTTTTCTTTTTATTAAACCACTCAGCTCATACAGTAAACTCCACTAACTGGGAACAGCCAAAGAACATGTGTGTGAGGCCCTCCTCCACTTCCTGGCACACTGGGCAGAGCAGAGATGTGGCAAAGCCAAGTCTATTTAGCCGCCACATTGTCAGTAGGGCATTATGCTGCAGTCTATAGTCAAACTGAGCTAGGGCAGGGTCTGCCGGGCAGATCTGCACATTCCCCCATAACAGGTCAGGCCCCAGGGCGGGGAAGTGGTCGCTCCAAAGCACCTGTGCCACCAGGAAAACGAAAGCTCGCTGCATGTAGATATGGGAGAAGTCACGGGTGGCACACGCCCGCAAGGGGCCGAGGGACCTGGACAGCCGCCTCACGTACACCCCTGGGAAATGAGGGGCCACATCACGGGGGCCGCTGGCCCGCTTGATGTCACGCACCCAGTCAGCGGGGAGGGCAGCCCTAGCGGTCAGACACTGCCTGGTGACAGTGACTCTTGAGACCCTCTCGGAAATGTCCTTGACCTAGTCATAAATGGCCGTGGGAGGCAGGAAGCCAGGAAGCACCTCGTATGTGTGTCTTATTGTAAACGTTCATGTTGAATTTCTCTATTGTCTCTGCATGTGTTTGCCTGTGTGTTGCATGAACCCTGTCCCACCCTCACGTGTCTTTAGTGTTGCATAAATTACCCACCATGTGTGAGCTTCACCGTTCAGCATCGGACGTCACTGTGTTTCCCCAGCATGTTTGCT
Source organism: Pollimyrus isidori (assembly GCA_019775955.2). Taxonomy (NCBI): domain Eukaryota; kingdom Metazoa; phylum Chordata; class Actinopteri; order Osteoglossiformes; family Mormyridae; genus Pollimyrus; species Pollimyrus isidori. The sequence continues at coordinate 614,082 of JABFDZ020000090.1, read as the reverse complement.
TCTGGTGCTTGTGCAGTTCATGTGTTAGTCCTGTTTAGGACTTTAATAAAACAGTCTCTTCCTCCTCTGCTATTAAGCCTCCTCGTCATTTGTCACCTGCTGCAATGCCTTGATCTGCCAGTTATTACAATATATTTTATACTCTAGAGAGTCTAGACACTCATCATGACATTGAAGGGGGTTGAATATTTGAAGCCTCTGTATATGCGCATGTACTATTTGTATTCATCAGGTTCTCAAAGAATTATAAAGCTTAGCCACAGTTCTGAAAGAACTGGTAAGTTAGAGTGAAATGTGTATGTTGTGTCTCCTTGCTGTGGCTGATGGTTTTGGGGAGTTTGGAAATGTAGTAATCTCTCTGCCTGCCTAATTATAGATGTATGTTTGAATTTCTCCACCGGCATGTGCTGCTTTTGATGTGCTGCCATTTTGAACATGCTGCATGTTTATTATGATGGGTGACACCTGACAGCCCCCCACACTCAATCTGGTTGTCAGTTATGCGACTGTTATGTCACATGGTTTGAAATGTGAATTGAAATGTCTGAATGTTGTGTTCTGATACACAGATCCCCGGGTTTCCTTGCAAAGTTTAGCCAAAAGTGGAAGTTGGCTAGTTTTACTGGGCTCTTCCTAAAAATGGTGAGAAGAGGCCAATATTACCACCAACCTGTTCCAACCTTGGCAGTCCAGCCTTCGTTATTGTGATGCCATCATTCATTAGCCATAGGTGTCAGCTCCATATCTGAAGTCCTCCCCAGTGGAGAATCCAGTTACTCTGACTGTGAGCAAAATCAACACTTAGCCCACCATCTAGTCACTGAAACTATGAATGTGGATGATGAACAAGTTAACAATCCATCTAACATTTTCTGATCTAATGAATGACATACATCTGCTTATATTGTTCAGGGTTCCAGGGGCTGGGACTGGTGGCCTGGAGGTTTTAATATTGCAAATTTATTAAATTTGGTACTTAGCTTCAAAGTGACAGTTTCAAATACAAGCTGTGGCGGTCTTATGTGTGGACTCATAATTAATTTTGAAGCTCTTTTCCTGGCTGTCTCTGACAGGCTTCCATAGTGGAATGTGGGAGGGGCCTGACTGTAAATTAATGTTATATTTAGCTCAGGGTGGGAGGTGTGTTTGTGCCCCATGAAGCATAAGAAGAGCAACTGGGTGGTATCCTGTTAGCTGATGCCCCATACAGGGGTCTGCCTGAAACCTCCTGGCACTGATACAATCTAAGGTTACTTCCCCTTCCCTGCTTTTTCCTCTCCTGTCGATTTCTGTGCACTTCTTGGAGACAAGATGGCAGCAATGGTGGGTACTGTCCGTGTAGACCCAACTAAAATGGGCATCGGACGGGCCATCGCTGTGCTGACCTCCGGTGGGGACGCGCAGGGTAAGTAGAGGGGGGCCGAGCAGGTGTCAATGACCTGGGACAGTGTGGCAGACAGGTCACGGCTGATATATTAGGCACAGGGGCAGAGATCTGTGCATATCTCTTAGACTGAGAAGTCCTTAGAACCATCCTGGAATCCACTTTTATGAAAAGATGAAAATTCCCCTGAAATTATGATTGTTTGTTTTGAATGAGATTAAATCATCATAGACTATTCCAGCTGCAAAGTGTCTTTAGAGAAGCAGTCATACCGGCAATTCTATTTTAATGTTACTATCTTATGTAAAGATGATTAGTTTCCATATGAATCTTTGTAATAACCGGGTTTTAATCCACTGCTTAGCTCTGCTACTCATTTATATGCAAACATTCTTCTAATTTCCAAAGCTTTTCCCTTAAAGTGAAAGGCATTTACGTCCTATCACTATATCGCTCACATTTAGTTTGCTGCTCTGTCTGTGTGATATAGGACCTCCTGTGCATTCTGAAGCTGAAAACTAAAAATGCGCTATGTGAGCATTCCTTTGGCCTTTCCTGGGACTTTATTCCAAGTTTATGACCTTTTGTATTATCCAAACCATTTTAAACATTGGTCTCCTAAAGAGTCACCGTAACTCTATACACATCACAGGAATGATAAGTATATGCATTATATTATCATATCTGAAGGTGCAGTTTTAAGTTTGCATTTCATTTTGGTTCACATTTCAGACAGTTCAACCAACATGCACTAACACTGACTTTTATTTCTCTTCTTCCTGCTGGGGATAATTTTAGAGGGGCTGACCTTTTTGTCATACGACTGCAGGCATCACCCAGCTCTATAGCCCCTCTCTGATGAAATAGGAGAGGCCTGGGGGAGATTAGAGGCATGCCCTGATCACTTGCCCTTTAACTTACTCTGTTGAGTCCCTTCTGCTCAATTCCTGTTCAATGGAAGGTTTTGAACTCTCTAGTTACAGTCAAGAAGGGTGGGAATTAGCACCTGTTTTGAACCAAGGGAGAAAGGCAGGAACAGGCTGACCCTGGCCTGCATGTTTCAGGCATGAATGCTGCTGTGAGGGCTACCGTCAGGGTCGGCATCTACACAGGAGCCAAAGTCTTTTTCATCCACGAGGTGAGTTCCAAGTGACAATACCTGAAGGCTGTTTGCATCCAGGTTGCCCTGGCGACATCTGGCAAAACAATGAAGAATGTATAGACACCAAAAGATTGTTCTGGAAATTTCTGGGTGATGTTGTCTCTTTGTGTAGGGTTACCAGGGACTGGTGGATGGAGGGGACCATATTCGTCCTGCCACTTGGGAGAGTGTGTCCATGATGCTGCAGCTGGTGAGATTCCTTTCAAGCAATATTTTTGGGGGAACATGTACCTGATCCCTCTGCACCTTTACATCCAATTCTACTGATTAGAGAATCAGTACTGTATTTATTGACTTTGATTTGTGGTGAAGGAGAAGCAGGCATCTAGTTCCATCTGATTTAATGGAATATGCCAAAAGTTTATTGATGTTTGTATCACATAGTTTTTTTAAAGGGAGAAAATCACTACAATGCAGATTAATTTTGACTTAACTTTAGAGCATCATAGAATTTCAAACCGGGAATTAAGCATTAGTATTGGTACCTAGTCCTGGTTCTCTCTGGCACAGTAAACTATGTGCAACAGATGACTTGATTTGTAACCCACATCATAGACCTCGGAAGCATGTATGTCATTCAAACATACTAAAATTCTATCACATTGTCTATAGCGACCTCCCCTAGCCAAAAATTCCCCTGTGGCTAGCGTAGCATATAACCTTATCCTACTCCACACTTGCATCAATCAGTCAATCTGAGCCTCACTGTGACCTTCTAACTGATTCCTCACATGCTTACTTCATCCTTCGACCCATTGACATTTAACTTATAAGAGCAATATAACCTTGTAGTTCAGCATACACTTATATACTCAGATAAACTGACTGGGAAATTATTGCAGTCTCTGATGAGTCACTAAATGTTTCCTTCACTGTAATCAGAGCTGCACCAAAGGTAGGGAGGAGCATGAAAGTATGGTATGGGTGGTCAGGTCAAGACAGCAGGGAAAATGTCTGGTGATTACTTCAGCAGAGTATATCTAGAGGCTTCTGTGTCTGTTTGCTCTTCCTGCTGGGTGATGATCTCTGCATCACTGTAATTGTCACCCTTTCCGTGTTTTAGGGGGGCACCGTCATCGGCAGTGCTCGCTGTCAGGAATTTCGCACCAGGGAAGGTCGTACAAAGGCTGCTTACAACCTGGTAAAGCTGGGAATCACAAACTTGTGTGTGATTGGAGGTGATGGTAGCCTGACTGGAGCTAACCAGTTCCGCAGCGAATGGAGTGAGCTTCTAGCTGACCTTATCAAAGCCGGTAAGCTTCAGGGTTTTTGTACACTTCATACCATCATCACCCTCCCATACCCTTCATACCATCATCACCTCCTCCAGAATTAAAAGTCAGCATCTTCAACCAAGACTCACTCTACGTTCACCACTTCATCTCACTCCATTTGCTGGTGGTATTCAGTAGTAATTAGAATGTCAAGAATAACCAACAATCAAAGTAAATGACAAAAACAATGGTGAATTCATCTCTCCTCATTGTTTTTTTGAACTGGTGTATACTAGTGTATAGCTCATTAATTCCTAGTTCAGTATGCCAGTAGTCTCCCGGATTATTTTACCACAAAATCTGAATGCCGTGAAATGCAGCACCATTACACAACACGCTTATCATTGACTGAGCTGAGATTCCTCCCCACATCCAGGCAGGATCACAGAAGCAGAGGCCAAGCAGTCCTCTCACCTCAACATTGTGGGCATGGTGGGCTCCATTGACAATGACTTCTGTGGCACCGATATGACTATTGGCACTGACTCCGCCTTGCACCGCATTATAGAGGTGGTGGATGCCATCACGACCACGGCCCAGAGGTGCTCATGTGCTCATCCAAGAGTGGTTGCTGTGTAGAAAGGCCATTTTTTCTTCTAACGTTTATTGTTGTCAAGCTCAAAAAAGTCCAGAGCAGACCACCATTTTCAGGAGTTATGAGTCTGATTTAAATGTCATTCAGATGATTTTGAAGAAATGTTCAATACACAGTAGTAGTAAAAGATGCAAGTAGTCTATTTGATTTGAATCTGTGTGTGTTTGTGTCCTTTGAATTTGACGTCAACACTCTTCTGTTGTCCAGTCATCAGAGGACCTTCATTTTGGAAGTTATGGGAAGGCACTGTGGGTGAGTGTTAGGGTTATTGCTTTTACATTTGCAGGTCAGCATGAGTGCCGCATGCTTACACGGTATCTCACATCCCCACAGGTATCTGGCTCTGGTAACTGCGCTGGCCTGTGGAGCCGACTGGGTCTTCATCCCGGAGATGCCCCCGGAGGAGAACTGGGAGGACCATCTGTGCAGGAGACTGGCTGAGGTGAATCTCCAATGTCACCCCTACCTGCTCTACCTCTGCACAGGGGGATTTCCTGTTCTGAAACAGTGTTGCTCTCCTTAACCTCAGACTCGAGGCAGAGGCTCCCGTCTGAATGTGATCATTGTGGCAGAGGGGGCTATTGACGGACATGGAAAATCCATCACCTCCAACACAGTCAAGGATGTGAGTCCCCTCAGAGACCATATGTCTCTTTGTTACACCCTTTACATCCTCCATATTCCAGTTTTGACCCCAGGACATGAAAATGTGCTCCACGGAGAGCCCTCTATGGAATGACACAACAGCTTTTACCAACAATGGCTTTTTCTCTTTTTACCTGTAGCTGGTGACAAAGAGGCTAGGTTATGATACTCGCGCCACAGTGCTTGGACACGTGCAGAGAGGCGGGACGCCATCTGCCTTCGACAGGATTCTGGTACTCTTCTCACTCTCATCCGCTCTCTCTCCTACTATCTCTGTCCATCGACCAATGAAGTCTGACCCGACTATGACCCCTTCAGATATGTACACCTGTCCAAAGAGATATAGCACAAGCTGGAGCCTCAGCATTAACGGTAGCCTCTCTGCACCCCCCAGGGAAGCAGGATGGGAGTGGAGGCTGTGATGGCCCTTCTGGAGGCTACCCCAGACACGCCTGCCTGTGTGGTCAGCCTGTCTGGGAACATGGCCATCAGGGTGCCACTGATGGAGTGTGTGCAAGTGGTGAGGTGTCCTTCCGGTGAAATCACTCTGGCATATTGTGTGGCACAGAGAAGATAGGAGTCATGAAGTAACACAAATATAGAAACTTTATTTTGTGACTGGTAAACATGGGTGTAAATAAGAATGTGTTTGAAACAAGCATGATTAAAACGTATTTTGCCATTCTCTTGTTCTCCCTCATTACCAGACAAAAGAGGTCACTAAAGCCATGGAAGAGCGGAGATTTGATGATGCAGTCAAACTCAGGGGCAAGTAGGTGTCCAGTTTTTCCTCTCATATTCTTACACAGTAAGTAATTAAGTAAAATTTATTTATAAAGCGCCTTTCACAGACAGGAGGTCACAAAGCACAGTACAGCACCAAAACATACCATCAAGATAAAACAAAACAAAGTAAATGAGCAGAAACACTACTAAAAAACTGATTACAAGCAAAAGACTTCTCAACTCAATGTAAATGCATTCTTAAACAAAAAAGTCTTTAGTTGCTTTTTAAATGAGTCAACTGACTCAGCTGAAGTCAATGACAGTGGGACTGTGACTGTTCCAAAGCCTTGGTGCAACACATTGAAAGGCAGAATACCTGCATGTCTTTCGCTGCGTACGTGGGATGATTAAGGGCGTTTTTCCACCGCACCAGGTACTTTCGGTACTTCCATAACTTCCGGTTTTCCACTGGCGTAAAAAATGGTACCGGCGCCAAATGACATCTTCAGTGACCGCCCCTGACTGACATTGTCACAACGTGCAGCTTAAAAATATATAGAAATATAAGAGGCTTGGTATTACGGTGTTCCAAGCAATTCAGTTTCCCTATGATTCTCCTGTTTATCAGGAAATAATGTTTGTGTCCGAAATCGCACACTTGCGCACCTTTAGTGAGCGATTTTAGGGCATAGTGCGTTCACACTGACAACTAAGCTAAAATTCAGTGCACCGAAAGTACCCGGATAGTGCAGAACGATGGACACTCACACTAAATAGACACCATTTTGACTACGTAGTGTTTCTGATTCTGATAAATGTAAGTAACGTTAATAAGTTTATTTTACTGATGTATACTGCGGTGTGTAGCCTGTCACAATCTCTCTGATGACAGTTATAGATAATTTGAGTTTGCGATTATATCAACTTGTTCGCACACATAAATGTTAGCTGCTTTTTTAGCTGGTTAGGCGGTCATAAGTAAAACATATATAACATGTATAATCTATGTTATATATGTTACTTAACTCGTTGATATTGGACCTTAATCAATAATGGAGCCCCAGACCCCCACAGAATGCTGTAGTCAACAATGGAACCCCAGACCCCCACAGACTGTTGTATTGCAGAACGGAGTCATAGACCTCCACAGACTGCTGTAGTGAAGAACGGAGCCCTAGACCCCCACAGAATGCTGTAGTCAACAACGGAACCCCAGACCCCCACATACTGTTGTATTGCAGAACGGAGTCATAGACCTCCACAGACTGCTGTAGTGAAGAACGGAGCCCTAGACCCCCACAGACTGCTGTAGTCCCCAGACCCCCACAGACTGCTGTAGTCCAGAACGGAGCAAAAAAACCCTCACAGACTGCTCTAACCTATCATTTAAGATCTTAAATGATAGGTGTATGAAAGACTATACTAGGGTCTAACAGTACTAACACAGAACGCTCTCCTGCATCTGCGGTCATTAGTCAGTCACTAAAAAACTTTGAGGAGATCTGTTTCTGAAAACCAGACTGATGTGGATCAAAGATCCACCGTTGCTTTAGAAGGGTGCCAAGCTGCTGTTTTTTGCTTAAATGCCTCTTTTTAAAACTGTTGCAAAATTTGAAAAGTTAAATTCAGGTTCTAACTTTTTTGTGTTTTTTTTTCATCAAGGAGTTTTGAGAACAATTGGAATACATACAGGCTGTTGGCTCATGTGCACCCCCCAGAGGCAAAGGTGAGGAACTACATATCTTGTTTCAAATTCAGAAGTACGGACTCTGGATCGAATCCAAAAAGTTCAAGTTCTGATTGAATTTTTCCCATAATAAATAATGGAAAACCAATAAACTGGTTCCTGGCTCCCCAAAATTAGTGTCTTCAGTGTCTTGCTCAAGGACACTTCGATGGGGGAGGAGGCAGGGCTCGAACCAGCAACCCTCTGGTTGCCGACTGATAGCACTGCCTTCTACAGCACCATCTTCCCCCCATAATTAATACTAAGATACGCATAAATCAAGAAATTATTACTGTAGGGCAAGCTTTTGAAAATATTACACATTAGAGGGCAATGATTGTACTGTCCCGACAATGATATTTGCGGCAATCAAAAACCCAAACTTTTTTCCCCATTTTTAACTATGCACCCCCTCCAAAAAAATCAGGAATGTACTGTTTGAACATAACTGTGGATTTGGACAGTTGTTAGTAGTAGTATCTACAGGCAGGCCCCTGAGTATGTAGAGATGATGTAGAGACTATAATTCACACCTTTCTCCATCTCAGAGTAATATCAATATTGCCATCTTGAACATTGGTGCCCCCTGTGCTGGAATGAATGCTGCAGTTCGTGCAGCCGTCAGAATTGGCATCACCCAAGGTCACCATATGCTGGCAGTGCATGACGGATTTGAGGGGCTGGCTCATGGACTGGTAATGACCCCTGACCTCCACAGTAAATTACAATCAACCTCTACTTATTTTTCTTTTTGGTTTTATTCATTTTGCAATTCAAGAAAAGTACGTTTTAAATGACTCTTGGTATGCTCACCTACTCTAACTCCCCAGATTGAACCCATCACGTGGGGTGATGTTGGTGGTTGGACTGGGAAGGGTGGATCCCAGCTGGGCACCAAGAGGTAAAGTGTGCTGAGTCTAATATTATGTAGGCTGCCTGTATGGCTGATGCGGGAACCTCCTGTTTGAAAAGAGTATAGCAATCTTGCTGAGAAATGATGACAGATAAGATGGCATTTCATATCTGTGAGAACTTCTGCATTAAAATAACCACAAGTATGGATGAAAAAAATGGCCACTTTGCAGAAAACCGTAGTTAAACAGCAAACAATAATAATATTGTGAAAGAAGCATGCTGCGATTATGCTCTAGTGGTAAAATCTGTCTTGGTCCGTCTCTCTCTGTAAAGAACACTTCCATCAAGTATCATTGAGGAGATCAGCCTCAACATTGCCAAGTTTAACATCCATGGTCTGGTCATTATTGGGGGCTTTGAGGTGAGGGGAACAAGGTTAGCAAAATCTCTCCTGGCAGGATCTGCAAGTTTAATAAATAAAAACTCACATGCAGTTTAATACAGAGGCTTCCAGCATCTCACGTACAGTACAGCGTTTCTTTTATGCATTATTGCTCGTATTATGAATACTTAATTAATGATGTAATGCGTGTATAATGCGAGAATAGACTGTAAGTATCTGAGGTGTATTGGGTCTTGTTGTGGCTTTGTGGCCTCTGCTGGATCTCCCAGGCTTTTGTGGGTGGCCTGGAGCTGGTGACGGCGAGGGAGAAGTATGAGGAGCTGTGCATCCCTTTGGTGGTGATCCCTGCCACCGTCTCCAACAATGTGCCTGGCTCAGACTTCAGCATTGGTGCCGATACAGCCCTGAACACCATCACCACGGTCAGAACCGTCACGCAGCCTCACGCATACAGTGCTGACGCAGAGCTCACTAGTTTTCACACACACACACGCACACGTGATGGTCTGGACTCACCCTTTGTGACTCTCAGGATAACCATTCCTCATCATTCCTTAACCTATACCATATACACCAAGCATGGGAGGGTGTGTATTTGTATGTGAGGATTGGAAAGTATTTTATGGGATCCAACTGCTCCAACTGCTCTCTGGGTGTTGCGTGGCCCTGCTCTTGTTCATATTGGTGACTGGACAAATCACTGTATATGTGAGGCTGAAGTATGATGGTGTCATCTTGATGTGTCGGTAGGAACAATTCTGGAGTCAGAATGCCATTTACAAGTTTATCTCCACCACACAGTGTTCAAGCTCAGGCTTAACCAACCTGAAAAATGTAGATGCAATGTTGCAGTCTAAAGAAAGGAAATAAATGATTAGTTTGTATTACACCCAATTTTAATGCAATTAATATGTGACATGTCTGTAATAGAACCATTTTACTAATGTTTAGATAATAAAGGAAGTTGGTCGCCATCATTGCGATACCATGGGGCAGTTATGCCATTTATAGTGCTGCCTGTATATGTAGTTTAGCTGTGTTACTTAATGTGTTCATCCATTTATTTGATGTTAAAATTAAGTTTTGTCCCCATGTAGTATTTTACCGTGAAGTGCATGTTATGTCCTGTCTCCAAGTTGCACCTTGATCATGGGAAATGCTGCAATATGTGTAGACGATATGATAAAAACACTGAAATTTGAGATAAACACCCACATTCAAATCTACACACACAGTTTGAATCATTTGCGGTTATTCTGCCATGTCATGACACTGTACCACCTACACAATGGCAGACATAGAGAGCAACCCTTAGGTGTCTGTATAAACTGAACTGTACTTATGCTGCAAGTCCATTTAAAACACATAGCTTATGCTGTCATGAGCTTTATCTCGAGATAAATGATCTCATTCTCATCTCTCATCTATTACATAATAACAAGCATGGCCGTTCTCGGCTTATATACTGTGGACAGAAGTGTCTGCTGTATAAGTAATGTGAAATGTTACATATACTCACCGCCTGTATTCTGATGGTTACAAGGACATGTGAATAAACAACACTGAGCAATTCCTTTAGACATAAACAAATCATTTTTGTTTTATATAGCACTGGAATTTTTCTTTCTTTTGTTTTTTTCAATAGAATTGTCTGTTTTATTTCCCAGTACATTAATATTACTGTTTTAATTGATATTGCTATTTTTTATTATGGTTTAATTTCACTGCAGCTTATTGTTTATATAACTTGCATATTACAAATGAAAATTCTTGAATGCTTCAATCCTCCGTCTTTAAGACATGTGACAGGATCAAGCAGTCGGCTGCTGGTACGAAAAGGCGCGTGTTCATCATCGAGACGATGGGCGGTTACTGCGGCTACCTGGCCACCATGGCGGGGCTGGCGGCTGGCGCTGACGCCGCCTACATCTACGAGGAGCGCTTCAACATCCATGACCTTGAGGTGAAAGATACAAGCGGGAAGCGCTGAGCTGAGCTGTGTCATCTGCAGTGTGCGGCTCATACGTTCTTCTCACTGGCAGGTGAACGTGGAGCATCTGGTGGAGAAGATGAAAACCACCGTGAAGAGAGGCTTGATTCTCAGGTGTGCATCCTTACAGTAGTGCTATGGGTACTAAGATGCTGAAGTGGGAAAAATGATCTTAATCAGGAGAAGAACGAGAGTAGGTAGTTATCAAGATCAGGATGGTTCTCTTAGGGTGAAATTTGATTCATTTTATTTTTATATAGCACTTTTCACGACAGACATTTTACAAGGCATTTTACAAGGGTGTGTGGCACCACTGAGGTACCCTGAGCAGGGTTCCACCCCCAAGCGCTGCTCCCTGGGTGCCAAAGTAGCCGCCCCCTGCTACGCCACGATGTCACATGTGGGTTAAATGCAGGGGACACATTTTGTTGTTGTACTGCGGTGTGTCAACAATGACCACTGATCACTAACTTCCAGAAAAGGGCAGGAGACAACAGAGCTGAGGAACTAAAAACCAAACAGGGATAAATACCACATCAGCTGCCATCCGGTCATGTGGCTAGGATAGCAGAGCGCACGGGTGTTCAGAACATGCATAGACACATTGATAGACAAGCGAAGAAAAGGACGCGTGCAGCAGTTCCAGCAGCCACTTTGGACAAAAGTGTGTGTGGAATAAATAAACGTAAATATAATGGAAAGGCAGGGCCAAAACCATATCGCTGAAGTTTGCTTTGTGTTCATCTGGCCCTCTCTACCATCTTCCCAGGAATGAAAGGTGCAATGAAAATTACACCACTGACTTCATCTTTAACCTATATTCTGAGGAAGGAAAGGGAGTCTTTGACTGCCGGAAGAACGTGCTGGGACACATGCAGCAGGTCAGTTAGGTCAGACAAATAAATTAATCTTTCATTGAACCAAATAAGTACATAATAGGGAAGTTGGTGGTGCTATCGTTCAGCAACCAGAGGGTTGCAGGTTCAAGCCCTACTTACTTCTGACCCCATCAAAGTGTCCTTGAACAAGACACTGAACCCCAAATTGCTCCCAGTGTGCAGGGTGGCATCTTGCATAACAGCCACCGTTGTGTGATTGCGTGTGTGGATGGGTGAATGTGAGACATAAATTGTAAAGCACTATATAAATGTGGTCCATTTACCATTTTAATATTAATCCAAGTCCATACATCTATCTTATAACCCCTAATTTTTGTCAAAGTTGCAGGACAGTACATAATATTTCTTTTTCCCTGTAATCATGCATTGCTAATTTGAATTTAGTTTAAACAAGAACAATTAATGAAATATTGATTTTTTCAAAGTTCAATGGTGATCTACTGTTGCACCGATCCTGACCAAGAAAAGTGGTTAGAGTATGGATGGATGGATGGATGGATGGAAATCTGTTATTTTATTATACTAGCAACAAATCAAATAGCTGACAGTAGTCTCTAATGGTTTTCCGATCCATCAGCCAATCACTGCGAATCTGAACAATATTCAATTCATAGCACTTTGTGTAGTTAGTGTGTTCATTTGCACAGCTAATGTTCATTAAAGTTGCAGTTAAAACCCAGCACAGACAATTCACCACCCTGAAAGAGAAAGCTGAAATACTCCCACTTATCCAGCTAACATTTACAAATGAGCTTCTTACACATGAAGCATTTTCTGTGTTTCAGGAATTACATAAATAAGGGCAGAGCTCATGTAATGATGAGTAATTATGTATTTCAAAATTAACCAATTGAAATGTGTGATCTCTACCATCATTTAGGGTGGTACCCCCACCCCCTTTGACAGGAATTTTGGCACCAAAATGGGAGCGAAGGCTGTCCTCTGGCTGACAGAGAAGCTGAAAGAATGTTACAGACATGGTAGGTGCAAATAATTGACAGAGAACATTGTTCTTATCCTACCACTACCAAAAAAAACTCACTAGAACTCAAATTTCTTGAAAGTCGAACAAACAAGATTCAACCAGTTTGACCTAGAACTGGATCTGAATATCAGAAGTCAAACCGGGAACGCTGACCTAATATAAATTGTATGCGGCAGGAAATGAGTCATATTACAATGCAATTCTTAGATGAATGCCTTCTTCACAGACTGGACAATTAACCAAATAAAGCAGCGCAACACTACAGTAACTATCAATAAATGAACCACTAACTTACGTGTACTATTGGAGGATTTATGTAATTTATTAAAATTTTTATTTTACCAGGTAAATTAATTGGAAACCAGTTCTCAATGCTTTACGTGATATTCGGGAGAAATAGCTGAAGCATCGGAACTGCCTGGGATGCAAAATCATGCTAACTAAATTCTTCAGCCAATAAGGGCAAAGGTGTGGCGTCACGGAGGCCGTTCCAGTTTGTGCAGCCGGGTGAGAGTTCGCAATGCATCTAACCGTAATGCATTGCGTCGGGATCAGAATGCGTTGCTTTAAGCCAGCGCTGTAAGCAAGTGAAACAAACCCAATGACCGGACAGGGGAAACAAACTGAAACGCGGACTTAATACAGAGGACAACAACCAGAAACAGCTGATCACATGGGGATCCTGCACGAGTTTAACGAGGGATCGTGGCTCACGGAAGGAGCAGACAATCGGGGCAGGACAGGGGTAATGTTGGGATAAGAAAACAGAAACTCCAGAAAATTCTCCATTTAGTACTTATAATCTTCTCTGCTCTAAGTTATCAAAATTCTAAGCTTTGGTCCTGGCATTTGCTGTAATCATTATGTTCTTTTTGATTGTGTTCATTCTTTCCAAGGTCGTATCTTTGCTAACACACCACTTTCGGCATGTGTGCTGGGCATGAGGAAAAGGGCCTTGGTATTTCAGCCTCTTGCAGAGCTGAAGGAGCAGACAGACTTTGAGTGAGTTCTCATGCAAAAAGTATAATGTTCCTTCCTGGTCCACAATACTTTTCCACAAGAGTACAGCTCACTTTGCAGAGAAATCATCCCTGTTAACTTCTGAATAGATGCTAAATGTAAGATTGGCATACTCTTAATGTGATAAACATTTTAATGAGAAATGAATGTCACAAATGAATGAAGTGTATAGCGGGAGGACGGGAGAAAAATCAGAAAGAAAGAGAAAGAAAAACCTATCCCACAATGCAGGAATGTTGGCAGTTATGATCCTAAAGGTTAGATGAATGACTGGCTGAGAAGAATGACCTGACCATAGCTGCGAGTATCATTCATCTGGCTTACATTCTCTCGCGGGGGGGGGGGGGGGGGGGGGGGGGGGGGGGGGGGGGGGGGGGGGGGGGGGGGGGGGGGGGGGGGGGGG
>JABFDZ020000090.1:578071-591825 GCA_019775955.2 Pollimyrus isidori | reverse complement strand
ACAACGGCGCTTCTAAAATCTTCGACATTTTCCATGAGTTTTTTGAAGCGGCGCCCCCTAATGGCTGGGCGGAGTATTGATACTAAGGGCTAGAATGTCGATACTTTATCTTTTTTTATTATTTCGGTATGTATCTAAGAATCGATATTTTGAGCACACCCCAAGTTATAACCGATAATGTCCAATATGGTGCCAAGCCGAAAGGAGACTATAACAGGCCAAATGAACGAGCAGCAGTCTGTTACCTTCAGGATGCTGAGTGATGCCATTGACTGTTAGATGTTGAAGCAAAGATTAGTCTAATCAAAATTAGATGCTGTAATGCTAATTACCATTGTCATATGGCATCGAAATGTAGTCAAAAACAGCAATAGCTTAACAGAAGAACCTGCAACTAGATTTAAAGCAGTTCATGTTGATAACTACATATTTAGGCACAGAAAGATTGGTGACGCTTTGATTTCCTAAAAATAAATTTTAAAACATTGAATAACTTTTTGTGTGAGTACCCACCAGCACAGTAGGGTGCCGATTCCTCCTTTCAGAACTGTTCAAGTGTAGCTAGACTTTGACAAGGGTCACAGTGAACTGCCCTTGTATCCCAGTGATCTAGAACACTTTAGAACCAACATCTCTACATTTCTTCTCCTCTCTGTTGTTGCTTTGTTGCATTGGATAATTTCTTTCCAATTTCACTTTTCCTGCAGAGGGAAACTTTTCCTTAATCTACATGGGTTTGGCATGATTCAGCCACTTTTTTTGTCCGCTGTCTGATGTGGATCATCAGGACTGGATGCTTCTGCCATGCTTTATAGTGCTGTGTTGGGTCAGTCACCAAAGGACTGAAAGTTCTCTGTTTCATGAGACCACAGAATCCTTTTCCACATGATGCAGAATCGCCATAATGTTTTTTAACATGCCTTAAATGAGTCTGAAAATGTTTCAAGTTGTTTTTTCTTTCCCTGCCTTTAGGACCCAGATTATAGTGGCTCTTGTGATATTGTAACATGCACAAACTGACCATACTATGGGGAAAGACAGTGTGGCATCAGATCGCGGGTCATTCTCCTCTTGGTTCACTTCTTAATTTTGATGGGACAAATTAATTGTAGTCCTAGTGATGCTCATACCTTATTCCTTAATGGGAGGGTCACTGGTGTAGCTGTCATTATTTTTGAGCTAATCATAGCTATTTGATTTCAGGAGAAGTGTAATTAGCCAAGAATGAAAACGCTTAGGGAATTATTAATAGGGACTTTTATTGGCAGGTCCAACTAAGGTGTATAAGTTTAGAATTTTAAATAATATTTTTACTACTTTTGGGCTTCCACACAATTGTTTTTGGTTACTGCATATACATGTAAATAACAATAACAAATAAAGCAAATAAAATAAATAAAATAAAATGATGTGTTTCAGTGTCAGATTATAAATGCATCACAAATAACAAATTTAAAGGGTATGTAGTCATATAGACTGTTGGTACTGCTTTTTACTTTAAGCTACTTTGGATATTAAACAAATAGGACATGTTTCAGGAGTTTCTGAAGTCTGGAGAGTCCAATGAGCGGAGGTGTGACAATGAAAAGGCTCTCCGCAAGAGAAATTGTAGCGATGTGTTCAACCGGGAATCGGTCAAAGACACCCGCAGAGACGATGACCTCTCCAGTAACCCTGACAACATAATTCAGCTACGACCACAGAACCTTTACCTAAAACTCAGAGTTGGTGAGTTATTTTTCCATTGTTATTCTCACCAAGCAACAATTCATCTTACATTTTATATTGTTTTATGGATTCTAAGGTGATTAATATATATAATACTGCAAATTTTAAGTGTTACGTAGCTGTCTAGTTGTTGTATTTGCTAACCCGGAAGCAGACGATGAAAGCCGAGTATGCGCTAAAAGGGTTTATTGCAGGGAAAGACAGGCACAAACGCACTTAAAATACACACAACTTCAATGACCGGACTGGGGAAACGAACGGAAACGCGGACTACATACAATGAACTAATGACAACAATGAAGGACAGGCTGGTAAACATGGGGAATCCACACCGGGTTAACGAGGGGCGTGGTGCGTGGGAGCAACAGACGATCGGGGCGTGACCCTGGTAAAGTAAATCAATTAAGGTAATTCGGCTGAGACCGAGTAACAATAGAACTACAAGGATCAATTTATAATCAACTTCTGACTTGGGTATTTAAAAAAAGCTACACAATAAGTTTTCTGGGGCTAAAGTAATATTCAAGTCAGCATTAAAATCTTGACTTATTTTTACAGTTAGGTGTCCCTTGCCTTGCCAGCCCTAGAATTGTGTGTGCATTACATCATTATTTCAGGAGAACCAATGACCTTCAATGTGGAGTTCAAACGAGCAGAAGGCTACCCCATTGACCTGTATTATCTCATGGACTTGTCCTACTCCATGAAAGATGACCTCGGGAATATAAAAAATTTGGGGCAGAAGATCCTTGATAACCTGTTGCGTGTTACGCGTAAGGTCCGCATTGGTGAGTTCTTGCAAATGAATGAATTATAGCCTTTTTTAGAAGGTTATATCAACTCTCAGCCTTGGTTTGATGCCTAATAAAACCGGTCACTAATTTGCTTTGACCCCCATACCTGCAGGCTTTGGGTCCTTTGTAGACAAGGTATCCATGCCTTACGTCAGCACAGTACAGGCCAAGCTGGTAAATCCCTGCCCCAGCCGCCTTGATACCTGCCAGCCAGCCTTCAGCTTTAAAAATGTGCTGGGACTCACAGAAGACGGCAATGAGTTCAAGAGAAAGGTCAGTGAGCAGAAGATCTCGGGCAACTTGGACTCCCCAGAGGGTGGCCTGGATGCTATGATTCAAGCTGCAGTTTGTCAGGTAGGAATAGCTGAACTTCTGTTTGGTCATTGAGAATTTACAGCATTTTTCCATATACCATATTTTATATAAATAAGAGATTTTTCCTGATGTAATTTAGGTTATAAATCTACATCTATGTGTGCACAACTTATATTTATTGATCAGCACAGGAATGTAAAAATTATATGATTACTAGCCAGGTGAAGACTGTTTGATCTGTTAGATGTATTGCTTCCTTCCTGTAGGATCAAATTGGCTGGGGCAACGTGACAAGAATCCTGGTTTACACGTCTGATGATACATATCACATGGCTGGAGATGGCAGACTGGCTGGAATTTACCATCCCAATGATGGGAGGTGCCACCTAAATGCAGAAGGCGTATATGACAAAGACACAATTTACGTACGTGACTGTCAGTAATTACCCATTTTTGTCCATTCCCTCCAGCATTTGTGATCCTTGAACACTTCTTATATGTACACCACCTAACAGTTGACCTGAACACCGTGGGAATTTTGTCTGGTGCAACTTCATGTCAGTCGTGTTTTTTTAGGACTACCCTTCAGTTGGCCAGCTGTCCAGGGTCCTCTCAGCTAACAACATTCAGCTAATCTTTGCCGTTACAGAGCATAGCATTCCAACTTACAAGGTCAGTGACCTTACCTTTGTTTCTTGCTGGAGCAGAATGCCAAGTAAAAAGCTAATTATTCTCTGTTCTTCTTCAACACCCCCCCCCCCCTCAGGCACTAAGTAAGATAATCCCGCAATCGGTAGTTGGAGTTCTTGAGAAGGACTCCAGCAATGTAGTCCAGCTTATTTCAGATGCCTATGGGGTGAGTACTGCGTCCAAACACAACTCCCTCAGGTTGCATGTGCTGACAAGACAATACTGCATGGAGTCTCAGTCACAGCAACACAGAAATCAAATGTGGTCAGCAGTTTTGTTGTTGTGAGAACAGTAGAGCAACAGGAAATAACATATTTACTTCTACTATAAAATATTTATTTAGAGTCAATAGTTACAATAAGTTTTGTTTATGCGGTGCTATTCAAGGATGCTTCACAAAAATCAAACAAGAAAAGATACTAAGTGGTATAGAGACACACACACTAGTATAACTGCACAGAGTAAGTAATACCAGTAAGCAATGGTAGCAACGCATCAACATAGCTCAGAAACATATAATTATATAATATTAAAATATATATTTTAGCAGAAGTTGAAACGGACAAGGAATCCCAGAAACTCAAAGGAAGTGAGTTCCAGAGTTTAGGAGCCATCACACTGAATGACTTGCTACCCAAGGAAGAAAGTGTGAACTTGGGGACTGTGTGTTGATTAGACTGATATAATCAAAGGATAGGAGGAGTGGAATGGTGAAGCACCTCAGAGAGGCTGAACCTGAAAGAGCTTGAATGGCAATGAGAAGCACTTCACATTGAATGTGGAATGAAACTTGCAAGCATGCCAAAGCATTATGGAGAGCACTTACAGAAATAGGCAAAATGTGGCAACAGTATCTCCCCATTTAAGCAGTAGGTGTAGAATTAGGGACTGGTAACTGTAGCAATGCCAGAGGACATCAGCAGAGAACAGCAGTGGCAAACACCTCTAAAATCCATGATTACAATGGAGAGTCGCTCCAATATCAGTAACATTAGAAGCATAAACCAATGACGTTGCGTCACAGACTGAGAAATGAAAGAAAACCGCACAGAGTACTATGAACAGCGTACTCACACCACAATGAGAAGTGGAACATAAATGGCGTAGATCCAATAAATTGCTGTTATGTCCAGGACATGCTCCGTGTCATGCTGGGGCATAATTTGCACTCCACAGTGCGTCTTACAGACAAGGGTAACTTGGTAACGCTTTACTTTAAGCTGACATCTTCATAATACATTATAATGGATGGTATAAGGATTAATAAAGCATTGCAGCATCTTCTATTGATTTGTTGGTTATAATGCTTCATTAGCTCTAGCAAAGCTGTCATCTATAATGCACAATTGATACCTTCATAATGCATTATAATGGTTGGTATAAGAATTAATGATGTTTTGTACTGCATTATGGAAATATAGTGCATTATAGATCAGAGCTTCATAAAACATTCCTAATGCATTAAAAACACGGCTATAATGTCCTTGTTATGATGCCGGGGTGCGTGCAGAGCGAACAGAACCAACGAGAATCCAAGGTACAAGGAAACGGGGTTTAATACACTCACACTTCACACGAACATTGACAACTTCAATGCCGCTACACTGGGGCAGACGCTAGACACAGACTAAATACGCTGAAACAGAAACACGGGACGGGCGAGCGGCAATCGCCTCACGGAGGAAGACAATTAGGGTAATCACAAGAGGGAAGGAGGTGGGCGTGGCAACACACAAGGCTGGAATCGGGACGGACGACGCGGGACGTGACAGTCCTTTTATAAATATCTATAGCCATGTTTATAATACTTTATGAATGCATTATAATGTGTTATGAATGTGTTCATAGAATTGTATATACATGGCATTTACAGAAAGTGTTAACGGAAAATGTGTTATAGATTTAACTGAAACACATGGAAACAAAACAGACCATGAGGGATCTAACTGAAAGCAAGTAAGTCTTAAATTTACCACAGGGAAACACACACTATACTAAGAACATGCTTTTCACCAGGGAAAAATTAACAGCAGACTTACTCACACGCAGACAGTAGCCAAGAAGGGATCTGAGAACAGGCTGGGATTTATATACACAAGTAAAAAGGTCTAGACAAGGGACAGTCGTGGGTCATTAATGAGTATTCAAACACTAGGGACTAGGAGATAAAAAGACATACCAGAAAGAAAGAATACAGGGCATGCATACAAACTGGGCACAAACAAGTCAAACAATGACACTGCGGGCAAGGGTAGACCTGGGTACATAAAGACTTACAAGAGAAAATTTTGGTGCACAGATACCAAAACTGTCCAAAGTCTTTGAGGCTGGTCTTTGGCCAGCTCTGAACTTGCAGCAGTTTGAGATTTATGGTTCTCAGCCAGGAGCTCAGCCTCTTTAGTCACATGGTGAGGACTGTGAGGGAATCTGTGAGGACTAAGACTGGGACAAGACCTAAGGGATCTACAGCAGACATTGACTCTGAGAATTTAATATAAAGACATGGATTAGACTAAGCACGTAAAAAAGACCAGCAACACATCCTATATTACTGAATTGATGAATTAATTTAGTTTTTAAGCCCTTGAACAAAGGATTAATGAACAATTAATATAGCTTATGAAAATGTACATATGCAAGTCTAAAATACATTTTTAAGTGAAGTATCAGGTTTCCAATCAGTTAAAACTTTCATATCCTCAGGGTGCCTGAGGTCACGCAGGCCTGCTTAGTTACGTTAAAGAGTTCTTTTGTTTCTAAGTCAGGGGTTTATCTTATTCTAAAACCACTTCACAATCCCTGGTGCTTTCAGCAGTGCAACATAAGATTATTTTTATAACTTTATTGACATTTTATCATGCACGTTCATACAATCAAGAATGAAATGCCATTCCTCCTAGACCAACAGTGTAAACAGATAAATAATAAGAAAACATACACAATATACATAACAACCCATATACATGGTGATCTGTGGTGCATTTGCAGGGAGTAGCAGCATGAAAAATCATTTATGCAGCACATTATTTATGATGCAGCAGCATGTACTGAAAAATAAATCCCCACAGCCTGAGCAATAAATCTGGTACGGAACCTGGTTGTCCTGGTACGGATACTCCTGTACCTCTTCCCTGATGGCAGGAGGGAAAACAGGCTGTAGGAGGGGTGGTCAGGCTCCATGATGATGCTGGAGGCCCCTGCAGATGCGGCACTGGTTGAAGATCTCCAGCAGGGTTGGGAGATGGGCACCAGCGATTTTTCAGGTGTTCTCACTACCCTATTCAGCTGTTTTTGTTTAGAGGTTGCACAGGTTCAGTAATACAGTAGGTCAGAACACTTTCAGTGATGCCCCTGTAAAAGCTGATGAGGGATGGGATGGGTAGGTGTAAATGAAGCTGTCTAAAAGCTGTAAATCATCTCAGGACCTCTGCATACCTAGCTACTACTACAAGTTTTTCTGAAGCTGGCAGCAAATAAGGATGCATGGACAATGTCAGGAAATGTCATGCGTCACGTTTGCCTTTGTGGGATGGAAATTCAGTAGCCTGCTGTTACCATTTCAGCTTCATGTTCTGTGGTTCCCTGCAACTTCCTCGCTGCTCTTTCATTCTTATCTGACACACATTTCAGAACGGATGCCGTCTGGCTTGCAACTGGCTGGCTCTCACACTTTACTGTCTGTGCTGGCAGGAACGTGTGGTTTACAACCACAAGTCTCGACAAAATATTTGCCTGATATTTGTCTTATTCTTTCAGTACTGTACTAGAATATTCTTCAGAGCTTGCCTGAGATTGCTGGATTTGACTAATAATCTCTAGTTTTAAAAAGGAACACTCTACAAAAAGCTGCCCGATCACAGGCCATGCTGGGAATCCTTTCTCCGAGGTGGTACCTTTGGCAGGTCTTGCTAATAGCCTCTGTAATACTTAATTTTTTGCTGCTATATTTGACTGCACTGATTTAAGATTATATGAAATAATGCATCTGTGAAAATAAGTAGAAATGTCTCTAAGTGGGGTACATTGGGTTTCCACAGAACCTGTCCTCTACTATCCTTCTGGAGCACCGGCAAGCACCTCTAGGCTTGGATATCTCGTTTAAATCTCACTGCAGCAAGGGAGAGCGCAGCGAATGGGAGGGGATGGGAAGGTGCAACAACGTGAAGATCGGGCAGCAGGTGAGAAGAGGGGCTGGCAGAGGATGGGAGGGGTTTAAGAGAACATGTCGGCGGGAAACGCTGACAGAAACACTGCAGCCTCTTTGTCTCTCCCCAGGTGAGCTTCACTGTCAGACTTAGTGCTTCAACATGCCTGTCAAAGGGCGAAACATTCCTCATAAAGGTGCAGGGGCTTCGCGAGGAGCTGAAGGTCGCCGTAGAAACGCTTTGTGACTGCGATTGTGAGGACCAGGCGCACAACTCCAGCCACTGCAATGGCAGTGGGACCCTGCATTGTGGCATGTGCAGGCAAGTCTGCAGCCAGATATGGGAAAGAGAGAACTGCCTACTGAATTACCATCATTACAGTTACCCTTATTTATTCATTTTTGATCTGATCATTTAATTTAAACCAAAGATTTGGTAGCTGGAAAACAGAGGAAACATTATTATCATTAAGGCAAGTCAGTTATTTCCAGATTATAGATGATGTTCTAGATTTTACTGCCAGTAATCAGTGTTAAAAATATTAACACCAAATATGAGCATTTCTCATAACTAACCCAAAAAGTGTGTTCAGCTGTACCTGAAATCTAGGTTTTAGTGGACATTGAAAGGCAGCATTACTGAAGTGCTTATATAGTAACGGTGTGCTCTCTGATGGTCCAGCTGTTACGAGAACTACCTGGGTCAGAAATGTGAGTGCCAGCGGCAGCGGGACACAGATACAGTGCATGAAATAGAGGCCCAGTGCCGGCAAAGCAACAGCTCACTGCTGTGCAATGGGCAGGGCAGCTGCGAGTGTGGCGAGTGCCGGTGCAGGATCCCCTACCGGGGTAAATTCTGCGAGTGTGACGACAACAGCTGTGAGACGTTCGACGGCAAGATCTGTGGCGGTGAGCGGAGGCTTCCTCAGACTGAGACTAAGATTAAACAGAGTAAAAATAAGTGGCAGTAAATATTCTCTGCATACAGTATTATCATGTTATTATTGTGTGACGTTGTCCTGTTACTGCAATCCTACTTTGGCTATGTGGTCTTTGAAAATCGACTAATATAATGTTATTTTGTGAAAGATCATTACATTATTATGCTTTGTGTCATGATCTGCGTCCTCCGTCCCGGTTCCAGCCCTTCGTGTGCCACACCCCCCTCGTTACCTTCTGTGCTTTCCTGATGGTTGCCACCTGTAGGCGAAAGCCGCGCGCCAGTCCCGTGCTTTGTGTTGTGTATTTAGTCAGTGTCTGCCCATGTCCCCCCGTCGCGGCATTAACGTTACTGGTGTTGATGTCCTGTGTGCTTTTTCGATTAAACCCGTGTTCCTGTCCATCTTGGAGTCTCCTGTGCTTTCCTCGCTTGCACTCACCCGGCCGATCGTAACACTTTGGTCCCAGTCTGTCAGTTTGTTAAAGCCCTGGTTCGTGAATTTATACCTGTCCTCCAATTTGTCTGGCTCCTGTACTCACAAGTAAAGTTTCCTGTACATCCTGTCATGCAGGCCAAGGTCACTGTAAATGTGGAAACTGTCACTGTAAAGTTGGCTTCACTGGCTCAGCCTGCGAATGCGACACCCGAACTGACAAGTGCAACAAAGGATCTCTCACATGCAACAACCATGGCAAGTGCATATGTAACCGCTGCAGATGTGAGCCCGGCTTTTTCCGGGACCAGTGCACGGAGCTGCCATCACCCTGCCAGACATACCAGTAAGTTTCAGTGGGAATTTGGCAAGTTCTTTCATTTCAAGGGCCCAACCTTTGAAGACACTTTAAGATCTTGCAGAGAAACCCATGCTATCATAACAAGGTCTTGCTCAAGGGACCACGTGCAAGTAAACTGAAAACACAGTCTGGTGTACTCACTTTACTCAGTACACAGCTTGGTGTACTCACTTTACTCAGCACACAGCCTGGTGTACTCACTTTACGCAGTACACAGCATGGTATACTCACTTTACTCAGTACACAGCTTGGTGTACTCACTTTACTCAGTACACAGCTTGGTATACTCACTTTACTCAGCACACAGCCTGGTATACTCACTTTACTCAGCACACAGCCTGGTGTACTCACTTTACTCAGTACACAGCTTGGTGTACTCATTTAACGCAGTACACAGCATGGTATACTCAATTTACATTTGAAGGGTGAGCTTGGGTTGTGCCATCTTCCCACAGTAATGCAAGGAGTCCACATTTGTTCTAGCTTTAATCTTTGTCCTTGTGTCTCATCAGTTGCCTTATTTTAGTGAATGACCAGAAGTTTCACTTCTTCCCTCACATTAAAGGAACTGTGTGAATTGCACAGCGTCAAAAGAGGGAAAGGAAGGACTGGAGGCAAACTGCTCTAAAGTCTGCGGTTCTGTCAGGCCTTTCCGCATCTACGAAACAAAGCAGTTTGACTGCCAAATTGAAGATTTCACCTTTGAAGTCGAAATGAACAAAGAAAATGGAGCTATCGAAATTCTCTATACTATCTATACTGGTGAGTCACCAGACCTTTATGTATGCTGAGTATGAGCCCTTCACTAGACCATATCTACCAGTTCATTGCCCCGTCCCACACTACAGGTACCATTGACAAGACGTACGTGGCCGTTGCTACGGCTGTGTCCGCGGTGATTCTCGTCGGCATTTTGATCATTATCGTTTACCGTGTGCTGCTGGAGGTATACGACAGGAGGGAATATCGCAAATTCGAACTCGAGCAGAAGAAAGTGGAGTGGAAAAGTGTAAGTGTCACCCTTCAGGATGAAACTAAGCTATATGAAAATGTTTAGTCCATGTTATTGCCCTGTAGTCTAGCCCTGTAGTTACTTAGATGTTCATATTTAAGTCCATGCGTAATTCCCCCCCTTTTTTATGAGCTGGATATTTTCCCAACAGCATCTCAGGTTCAAATACTTGCTTAAAAGTTTAAAAGCAAATTTCCCATAAAGACCTGAATGAGGTAACTGACGGGCTGCTTGCTGTCACATTCAATGGCCTGCACAGGCTTACATAAAGTGTAACTGCATCATTGACAAAGTACTTTTTGTATTTTCTTACACTGGGAGATTTTTGAATGAGCAACCCAAAGAACTTTAACATTATCCTCGACTATTGAGCTAAACTGCCAGTGTGCATATAGACTTATTATTTCAGATTAGCCATGAAGGGAATTTGTTTATTGCAGACAGTGTCCAAATACTGTATACTTGTGCATGTTTTCTGTCACGTCTAACATTCTGTTCTCCCCTGCAGTCACAGAACCCACTTTTCCAGGGTGCCACCACTATAACCATGAACCCAATGCATGTGGAAGATTGACCCAGAGCTGACAGAAAGATGACATTCACTTCTATACTTTCTCAATGTCTTGTTCTGTAAATGTATACTGCTGTTTTAAATTCAGGCTGCACAGCCCTAGAAGTACCACAATTATGTTACTGTATATACTGTCAGTGAACTAAAGATGCACTGTTTCTGACTCATTAAGACTGTTTCAGTCAAGATCTGAATTTCTTCCTAACTGTGACGTTAATGCATTCAAAAATAAGATAATTTTATTAATTCTTGGGGGAAATTGTTATTGTTAAAAAAAACCTTCCGGCACAGTAGCCCCCATCATGAAAGTAAATAAAGAAATAAATTACATGTAAAACACATACAAAACGATGGTGTAATTTACTTGATAATACTTTAGCATGTGGTTCATCTATGTACTTTTTTATAGTTTAATGTATTAATTTATTAATGTTTTAATAACTGGTCATCAGAAGGTACGTGTGTCGATAACAGCATTTGAGATCTGTTTCTTGAATTGCCCTGCATTTGAATTGTCATTTTGTTTGTTGGGAGCTGATTTTCCTATAACAAATTTCTGTACCTTTTTACAAAGCCATTGAAAGGACCCGTAAAAAATATTGAAATGCTCTGACTTTCACGTTCGTACGTAAAACTCTCTCAAGCGTAAGACCATTTGATTTTTTCGCACAGGTCCCTTCAGGAACTCAATATCTTTTAAAGGATTTTGAGGAAACTTATTTATCTACATTAAATATATGAAAAGTATATGGGGCCTATTAGCCTCAAATCGTTTGAGTAAAGGGATTGAATCCCCCGCGTGTGAGTAGAGGGTTTGAATCCCTGTGGGGGACCTTTTGGATGTTCTTCCCTGGTTGTGTGTTTTCTCCAGGTGCTCCAGTTTCTTCATGCAGTCCAAAGACACACAGTTATCCCACCTGGCATCTTCAAATTGCTCATAGTGCACATACGTGTCTTGAAATTAGCTGGCATTCCATCCAGGGTGTTCTTCCCTGCACCCTGTGCTTGCTGATCTTAAACCAAACCAGAACAAGAGGCATAAGATGGAAGGATAGGATGGATGTGAAGGCCTGCAGTATATCATTTTTCTCTCCACTATCAGCAAAACCCACTGGAAAAAGCTGTCAGCACCATTTCAGTGGGTTTTCACATAATAACATTATGTTTGAAAATGTGGCTTGTTAGTCGTGTTAATGTTTGACAACTAATGACACAACCATCCTCTTAGAATCACTGCAGGAGTAGTTTATAGTTAGACACATAGTTAAACATATAGTTTATAGTTAAGACATATAGTTAAACACAGGGCACTGTAAAAATCTGACACATTATACAACTTAATGGTATATTTTTAAAAAAACTACAGTTTGCCGTCATTTTGTGAATCATTTCAGGTCAGATTCACATACCGCCTGGGAAGAATGTATCAACTATTCATTTGGGTGAGTGTCAGTAACAAGACATAAATGTTCCGTTATATATTTTTGATATTTTACATAGTCATGTGAAAAAGAAACTACATACAGTCTCTATCAATTCTAAGGTTTTATTAATAAGGACAAAAAATCTACTGGTAATTAGCAGGTCTTGAAATTAGTTAAACAGTACCTTAGATCAACAACTCAAGATTCGAGAATGTTTTTGGTCAGATCCAGCTGTTCTGGAACATTGCAGTGTGTGTTAACACTACCATGGAGCAAAGACATCAGCAACAATCTTAAAGAAGCAATTGTTGCTGCCCATCAAACTGGGAAGGGTTCCCAGGAGTGGACATCCCAGCAAATTCACCCCATGGTCAGATCATGCAGTGCTCAGAGAAATTGCAAGAAACCTGAAAGGCTTTCTCCTGGTATAAAGTATGGCTTATTCAGAAAGAATGCCAGGAGAAAATCTCTGTGTTTGCCGAAAACCAAGTAGAACACAAACACCTCATAACAACTGTCAAACATGGTGGTGGAGGGGTGATGATTTGGGCTTGATTTGCAGCCACAGGACCTGGACATCTTGCAGTCATTGAGCCGACCATGAAATATAAATATATACCAAAGTTTTGTAAGTAAAATTTGAGGCCAGCTGTCCGACAGCTAAAGCTTGGCTAAAATTGGGACATACAACAGGACAATGATCCCAAACACTACTAAACCTACAAGAGAATAGCTGAGAAAGGAAAGAATCGAGGCATTTCAATGGCCTTGGATTGTAAGTACAGACCTCAACCCGACTGAAATGTTGTGGTGAGACCTTAAGGGAGCTGAGCTTAAATGGATGTCTGCAAACCTCAATGAACCGAAGCGACCATGTAAAGAAGCGTCGGCCAACATTCCTCTACAATGATGTGAGAGACTGATAGTCAGTCAGAACATGATTACTTCAACTTATTGCTGCTAAAATTGTACGTAGTTTTTCACACATAGCTTCCCCATTGAAATAAATAATGATATAGTGAATCTGCTGTGTCATTTTTTTAAGTTAGATTTAATTAATCTTATAACCTGCTAAGGACCACATTTGTTGTTGTTATGGCCTGATATTGATATATTATTATTATTATTATTATTATTAATAATAACAATGATAATAATACAATTTAATAATTAAAAACTGTTATAGAGAAAGATAAAGGAGGAAAAGGGCTTTGTTTCAGAAATGGAAAATAACTGATGATGACAGAGTAAAGCAAGAGTTTCTAAGTCTACAGACTGAGTTAAAAAATGATATTAGACGAGCTAAAAGGAATGTCGAAAGGAAGATTGCATTGGAGGCTAA